>SDVV010032690.1:0-11392 GCA_016164225.1 Gammarus roeselii
TCAAGGGAGTCCCAAAGGGCCCCAGAAAGATCCAAGTGGACCACCCCAAATCCACCTGGTCTCCCAAGTCCCCCGGGTTCCCGAAACCCCGGGTCCTCGAGTCCCGCGGATCCCACGAGTACCTCCTCTCCCTGGGCCACCTCCTCTCAACCAACCTCGATACATATAATAATAATATAAATAAATTCAAAGTTTATCATCATGAAAAAAGGGCAGAGAAAAATAATAGAGCCCAAGCAAGAAGAAATAATAAAATACTAAAATAAAGTGTTAATGATCTATAAAATGAATAAGCATCCATCCACCCCAATGATGTTCTTGGCCGTTTGAATCTTGGTCTTCGGTACTGTGGAGAATATGCTGGTCCCTCCTAAACGGAGTTTCTTTTTACTCCCCATCGCATCCCTGGTTCGCGTCAGGGGCCAGGGAGTTTACTTTAGAGGGCCTCTTGACCGGCTTTACTTATATTAAACTACGTTAATTTCAAAGTATCACAAACAATGCAAGCAAACGTACGGTTTTAGGTCTCAGCACAAACTAGGGACCAACCTGAACTGTGAAGAGAGTTTTCAGTTAGTAAACGGCACGGGAACCAGCGATTTCGGGGTCTCATAGGTGTTCCAAAGGGCCTCGGAAAGGTCCAAGTCGGTCCTCCCAAATCCTCCTGGTCTTCTAAATCGCCCGGGTTCTAGAAATCCCCGGGTCCCTCAAGTCCCTCGGGTTCCGCGAGTATCTCTCAATCTCGGGTCACCTAGTCTCAGCCAGCCTCGGTTAGTCTCGACTCATCGCCTCGCCAGTCAATTCTTTTCCACTCGCCTCAACCTGCCTCGACTCGCCCCGTCCCCTCCACGCACAGTGCCATTCAAGACTTTTACTCTCCAAGATCAACAGCAACATTAATTCACCTGTTAGCCATCATAACGTAGCTGCGCTCGGACATTTATTAGACGCCCGGGAGAGTGCAAATTCTCCCACCGCAGGTTGGACTAGATAACTAACCCACCGCCTAGTCCACCTAGGGTCCCTGCGGGCGTCTAACTATACATAATTTTATAACTAATCCAAAATTGATCACCATGAAAAAGGGCACAGATAAATAATTGAACCCACGAAATAAGAGAAAATAAAATACTAAAATTATGTGTTAATGATCTATAAAATGAATTATCATCCATCAACCCCAAGTCATACCAGGTGACTTCCGCAGGTCATGCCAGGTGACATCCCCAGGCTTGATTTTGATTCTGACTTCATTTCCACCAGAGCCTCAACGCGAGTCATAATAGGCTCCCCCGTTGGGCTCAATGATCATGGATTCCAGTACGCTCGCACTCCTCTGTATGCAAGAAAAATAACGTTGTTAAAGATAAACAATTTGAACATTTTAGTAGGGTCAGATGCACGCTGGTGCGCGCAGGAATAACGTTTAGACGAAACGGACCTCCGCTTTCAATCATTTAGAACTTCATGAGTGATATGCATGCGCGCTAGTGCGTACAGGTAGCATTGCCGAGATTGGTACAAGGTTTACGGCTACATGGACAAAGTAAGCTCCAACAGCAACGCAATACAATGTTTACAGCTAAGCGGTCTAGTTAAATTACAGACGAATCCCCGCCTCCAATCATTTAGCACTTAGTGCGCACAGGTTGGATCGTCGAGACCGGTATGAGGTTTACGGCTACATGGACTGAGCCTGCCCCGAAAGCAACGCATCACAGTACATTTTATTTATTTGAGCAAGATGGACGACATGAAACCTCACGCTTCCAATCATTTTGAACTTCAAGAGTACTATGAACGCACGCTAGTGCGTACAGGCAGCATCGAGTCGGGTACAAGGTTTACGGCTACGGTGTTGTCCTGACGATGTGTGGATATCGTCGAAGGATTTGAGTTAAATTGACGCTTTGACTGCTTTGGCATAATCAAGGCGATTTGTGTAGTCGTCTTTCCAGATTTGGATTTGATTTGAGCCTAATTTTCAACGGAGCCTCAATGTGAGTCATAAAAGGTTCCCCAGTAGGGCGCGATCAAGATTTAGATGGCTCGTTTCCGTCTAAATCTCCGCTCGTTTTGAGTGATTATTTTTTTTGGTCCATATATAGTTGACTGTCGCGGTTGCCTGCCTCATGGAAGCATGAGCAGTGGTAGCATTCAGGTTGGCGGGCTGTGCAGTCTTTTCTGTCGTGCTCGCCGGCACACCTCTTACAGCGTTAAGGTGTATGCGGCTGGCAGTATTTGATGACGTGACCGTATTCAAGGCATTTTTTGCAGATTAGAGGCCATGAAGTACCCGAAGGCCAGATACTTATTTTCCTGTCGTTGGATGCCATTCGGTTTTACAACTAGTTGTTGGGAGAGTGACTTCATCATCGTAAATGAAATTGTTGAAAAGGCAACTTTGCTTGCACCGCTATCTTTGAGCGTTATGCTGAAGTTAGTGGGGAATGGTGCCGGCCTTTTCTCGTGTGTAGGAGAGTCATCCTAGGAAGAGCGCATCGAGACCATGGCCTTTCGTCGCCCGACCCCGTGGTCTATCTGGTATTGGAGGATCACTCTCTCCATCTCATCCTCTGGACGATCTTTATGTCCGGCAGGGAGGCCTTTTACTTTGCATTAAAAGCAGCTCGGTTCTTTAGACTGGCACGACTGGGGATCTTCCCGTTTGTCGTGGTCGTCTTGGGAGCAGTATGAGCATCTTTGCTTACCATTACAGTTTCCGCTCGTGTGTCTGTATTTCTGGCATTTATGACATCGCATCGGCCGTCTCTCGAATAGAGTAACCTTGGTTTTGGTGGCGCAGAAGGGAATGTCTAGGTATTTAGGTGGAGTAGGGCAGTTAAATTCAAGTATTAGGGCTGCGGTGGTGTCTCTTCTTGGTGTGATTTTTGGTGCGAGTTTTGCTTCGACCACGGAGTCCTCGTATTGAACGAGTTCAGTGATGTTCTTCTTGATCTCCTCCTTCGGGTTATCTTCAACGTGTATCAAACATGAACTTGTGGCTTTTCATATTGTTTTATTTTGGGGAGAATTGCGTCACTTTGAAGCTTCGTGTCTACTCTGATGGCAAAGCCTTCATCGCCGCTGGTGGCGACGCTCAGAACTGGACGGCCGGTGAAGGAGCCCAGCTCATTTCGCAGGGTGTATGGACAAATATCCGGTTTATCGTTGGCGTCGAACGTGAGCTTCAGATGTTTGGGAAAGGTGGAACTATTGTTTAGGTTGTGTTCATTGAATGGCGTGTACCGCTTCTTCCTTGAAGCCCTAGGCGATCGGTTGGGATTTTTGTGGAGTGGAGAGTCGTCGCGGTTGTCATCGGATGTGGAGGTAGAGGCGCTCGCGTAGGTTGTGGGTTCTTTGGTTTATTGGTTTTCTACGAATTTGTGGATATGGAGAAATATTGCTTTGAGCTGACTCTCGAGTCTCGTTAGACGGTCGTCGATTGTGCTAGTAGGTCCTGCGGTGTAATCTTCAGCTTCCTGCTCAGCGAGGCCGGTCGCTTGGCGTAGTAGATTCCTGATTTCCTGAATATTCCTGGTTAACTCGATCGATGTGGCCGTTGGCCCGGTTGTCCTCGGCTGAAGTAGCGCTGGTCGTCTTGGAGAGGCTGACATTCTTCGCTGTTGAGATCTCTGTCTTCGTTTCACCGGAGGGGATGCTGGCCCCTCCCAGATGGGGTTTCCTCCTTTCTCCCATCGGCCTCCTGGTTTGCGTCATGGGCCAGGGGGCTCACTCTTAAAGGCCTCTTGACCGGCTTTACCGCTTCTAACGTTAACGTTAAATAAGCAAAACAAACGTGCTGTTTAAGGTCCCAGCATTAACTAGAGACCAACTTGTGCTATAGATGGGATTATTCTGTAACAACAGGTAGTAAACGGCACGGGAACAAAAGCGATTTCCCCTACGAGCTCACCACCGTTTCAGGGGTAAATGAAGACGAGACAGGGACCGGGGGATACCATGCATAAGAACAGCAGGAATGGAAAATTTAAAAATTATGAAAGTTCAACTTGTTATAGAAAAAGGTAGCACGACAGGGCACAAATCATCTGTTATTAACTCTGTATTCAAATAAGAAACATACGGAACACTGTAAAAGTGTATACATAATAGAAGATCTATAAATATAAATTAGAGCGATCGGGTTTATTGGTGCGAAGAATCTATATCCTTGGCGCTGCGAGTGTCAGAGACATACCGCGGTGCCACCAGAGGTACAAAAACTCTCGTGATGCTGGCGCCACGGAGTCGTAACTCTCCCCGGAGGGCAGCACGGAGCGTTTTTAATCGACCTGTACCCTAATGATTCAAAGTAGCGGCCCATGCACTCCAGCTCCCGATATGAGGGAAAACCTTAGAGGAGGTACGAAACGGAGATCACACTCAGCGTTGGGAATCTCACGCGTAGAGTCGCAGGACTGGAATGGGGGAGCAGGAGACTAGTCGAAGTCAAAGGTTGCATGAAAGAAAACTCAACTTAGCCACCCGGAAGGAGAATTCTTTTGACCTGTTTGTAACGACTAATAGAAAATGATCAAGAAGAGGAGAGAGGAAAACATGTTAAAGCAAACAAGTTAGATGTGACAAGGTTTTTAGGCTAACAAACGAAATTTGTAAAGGTAAATGATCGATTAACTTATGGCTTAGCAAGAACATTTATAAACTAAATTCTGTTCAACATTTCCGTTACATTTACAAAAGAAACAAATGTAACTAAGTTTTCTGTTACATTAAATAAATTTTGAAAAGTAGAACAATAAAAAAAAACGCATAACGGCCAAATACACACACATTCGCAAAATTTGCCAGCATTTATTAGTGCATTTAAGCCAGTGCTGGTAAAGTATCAGAGCAGAGATGGAAAAATTGCAGGCTCCAGGTAACGTACAGAGAAGCAAACCTAAATTAATGAATTGAAAAATAGTGACAAAAATGTGCCACTATCATCCTGCCGCCAGTCAAACAAGGTCACACGAAAAAGGACAACACGTGATACAAACTTTGACAGAAGGTAGGAGCACCCAAAATAAACACTTCGTCGTGAGTGCCAGAAAACTCCAAACTACTTAGTATTCCAAATACGGAGGTGTCAAGTTTTAACTTGCAATCTAAATTGTAAATAAAATTTTACCCTGAAATCTGTCAATCTCTGGCTTTTCTTTAGGAGATTATGCATTAGTTCACTACGTGGAATATTGTAGACAACATGACTCGTTTGTTGAATGAAGATAAGGCCGATATGCTGTTGCGGGAATGGTGCGGCCGAGGGTAATGCGAGACGGGCTGCCAGATTGTGCCATGAACGTTTTCCCGGCCGATATGCAAGATGCTTATCAGCCATATCTTCATTTGATAAACGAGCCATGTTGTCTGCGCTATGCCACAGAGTGATTTGACACATAATCTCAAGAAAAAAAGCTAATGTGGACAATTTAAAGGTGTACTGTCTAGAAGGTAAGTTGAAACTTGACACCTCGGTATCTGAAAAATCAGGTAGTTTAGGTTCTTTGGTACTCGTGAACAAGTGTTTATTTTGGGTGCTTCTGCCTGCTGTCATAGTTTGTCTCTCATTTTTCAACACCCTATATATATATATAAATATATATATATATATTTTCATGATCCCAACGTTCGAAGGGAAATCAAATATTTAGCAGCATTTGCTGCTAAATATTTGATTTCCCTTCGAACTTCGGGATCATGAAAATAAATTTAGCCTTATACCAAGAAAAAAAATATATATATATATAAACAACACAGAAGGGAAGAGCAAATAATTAGGAACATACTTTTCCAACAGAAAGTCCTAGGCCTAGACACATCACTTCAAGATGTGCTGTTCAAATTTTTCCGTAACTTTCCAAAAAAAAAGCTAATTCAACGTTTCTAGTTACTACATAGTTGTCACAACATGAATGAATCTTGTTATAACACTCGTGTTGCGTTATTTAAAACATAAAACGCGATGCGACAGTCGTTGAAAAATTTCAAAGTCCAGTCAAAAACGGAAACATGGCGAACATAAACACGGCTATAACTAAACCATATCGTACAACAGACGAGGTCATTGTCGAATTGCGTAGTTGGTCTCTATTGGAGTAAGTTTGCGTCAAGAAATTAGGGTGGGGGATATTACACTAGAGCACTCTAATCAATAATCTTGGAAGAATGAAAAACCCGATGTGCAGTGCATTCAGGGACAAAATTCTCGAGCGCATCAGCTACCTCGCTGTGGTAATACCCGTAAGGGAAATGAGTGTAATCCAATACAATGGTGGGTCTGTGACATCTAAAGGATACAATAAAAGCAAAAATATACACAAGATCATACACGAGAGGTCCATAACCCTAAACTCGCTGGCTCATGAAAACACTGGTACAGGGGTTACGAAAGCTATTCATCCAAGGCTGCTATCCGATGAGCCGAGAATAAAAGAGATGTCGAATGGCCAATCAGTCAAGCTTGATCGAGACCCCTCACCACCTTTGGGTACCGTACGTTCCCTCTGTGCACGAACTCCAGATGGCAACCATGATCGGCGGCCGTTACGGCAATGAAGGCCAGTTCATCCATGCACAGGTTGGAGGGGAACATAACCTCCTTGACTCGGCCGCCGGTGCCAACTAGTCGCTCCAGTTCGGCCAACACAATGTCAACAAACTCGGGTTTGAGGTTTTGTGGCAACTTGGCTACCTCTTGCTCATACTCAGTTTGGTTCAGATTCTCTTCAGAGACATCGTCGTTGATGCTGCAGCTATCCAAAATCTCATGCAAGTTTTGTTCAGTGTTTTTCCCAGATGGATCTAGCTCGGCGATGATGACACCTTGGTCGACAGGGGTGAGTCTTGGACCACGGTCTTCAGTCTCCTCAACAGCAGCATTAGGTGTCGTCATATACTCAGAATCCTTGTCCACAGCAACCGCCGTCCCTTGCGAAATGTCCTTCTGAGCAAACATCCTCTTGAACATGAAGCGTTCCTGCGCCTCGTATCGTCTCTTGCTAATGGCCAGTTCCTCAAGTCGTTTGGCAATGCCTGGACAATTGGGTTTGAGTTGCTGCGTCAGCAAGAAGTACTTACGGGCGTCGTCGAAACTGTTTAGGAGACTCTTGGCACAGGCGTACCTGAAAAAAAGAGGGTAAATGGTCATTGACTTGCCAATTCATTCAGAACGTTGTATCATTCCAGCACTAATTCCCATGTATACAATTGAATATAGAGAAGAAAACACGCTCATGATAACATCCTGATGATTTCATCACCCTTTACCTAGCCTACCCCTCAATACCACACAGCTAACGCGGCTGTCAAATGCCTAATGGTGTACAAAACGCTGGCAGGATAGCACGAAAACAAGGACACCAGCCCTCATTGATGGGACGAAGATCTTCGTTTCCAGTGGTAACGTTTGCTCGTAGAACAGCTCCATAACCTGAAGTATACCATTGCATCAAAGGCTTCTGTAATAGCTGGAGAGGACCCCTTGCATTAAGATCAGTTTTATTACCTGCCCTTAAGTACCGTCTTCTGAAGGCACTTATTGGCAGCTTCATTCTCTGAATTAACCAAATGCTTTAAAATCTGCTCCATTAGTTGAATAAGACATAGCTTTAAAGATCGCTCCATTACCTAAATAAGATCTCTGCTTCAAGGGCTGCTCCATTAGTTGAATAGGACATGGCTTTAAAGATTGCTCCATTACCTAAATAAGATCTCTGCTTTAAGGGCTGCTCCATTAGTTGAATATGACATGGCCCAAAAGATCGCTCCATTACCTAAATAAGATCTCTGCTTTAAGGACTGCTCCATAAGTTGAATAAGACATGGCTTTAAAGTTTGCTCCATTACTTAAATAAGATCTCTGCATTAAGGGCTGCTCCATTAGTTGAATAAGACATGGCTTTAAAGATCGCTCCATTACCTAAATAAGATCTCTGCTTTAAGATCTGCTCTAGTACCTGAAGTTCATCTTTGCATTAAAAGCTGCTGTATCACAAATATATTTGCTGTACAAGCAACTTCGCTATATGAATAAAGCCTTTGCTTTAAGAGCAACTACATTACCTGAATAAGAACTTTGCACGCAGGGAGCTTCATTATCTGAACACGACCTTTGTTTAAAGGCTGTTTTATCCTCTGTAAAAGAGCATTTCTTTAAGGGCTACTTTATCACCTGAAGAAGACCTTTGTTCAAATGCTGCTCTATTGCCCGAAAAAAAACTTTGCTTGAAGAACAGCTTCATTACCATTGTAAGACACATGGCAACAAGGTCTCCTCCAGCACCTAAAATAGACCTTCGCATTGAGGTCTTCCCCATTACCTGAAGTAGACCTTGGCTTTGAGCGCAGCTGGCATGTTGTAGGGCAGTTCTAACGCTAAGCGGCACATCGTGCACGCCTTGGTCGGCTCACTCTGTTCCAGGAACACCTGAGGGCAATTGGGTACACCATGAGCATGACACGCTGCTGCGATGCAGGAACACCTGAGGGCAATTGGGTACAACATGAGCATGACACGCTGCTGCGATGCAGGAACACCTGAGGGCAATTGGGTACAACATGAGCATGACACGCTGCTGCGATGCAGGAACACCTGAGGGCAATTGGGTACAACATGAGCATGACACGCTGCTGCGATGCAGGAACACCTGAGGGCAATTGGGTACACCATGAGCATGACATGCTGCTGCGATGCAGGAACACCTGACAGGGCAAAGGGGGTAAACCATGAGCATGACCTACTGCTGTGATCCAGGAACACCTGCCAGGGAAGAGGTACAACATGAGCATGACCTACTGCTGTGATCAAGGAACACCAGACAGGGCAGAGGGTGAAACATGAGCATGACCTACTGCTGTGATCCAGGAACACCTGAGAGGGCAAAAGGGGTAAACCATGAGCATGACCTACTGCTGTGATCCAGGAACACCTGAGAGGGCAAAATGGGTAAACGACGAGCATGACCTACTGCTGTGATCCAGGAACACCTGACAGGGAAAAGGTACAACATGAGCATGACCTACTGCTGTGATCCAGGAACACCTGACAGGGAAGAGGTACAGCATGAGCATGATCTACTTCTGTGATCCAGGAACACCTGACAGGGCAAAGGGTAAAACATGAGCATGACCTACTGCTGTGATCCAGGAACACCTGACAGGGCAAAGGGTAAAACATGAGCATGACCTACTGCTCTGATCCAGGAACACCAGACAGGGCAGAGGGTGAAACATGAGCATGACCTACTGCTGTGACCCAGCAACACCTGACAGGGCAAAAGGTAAACCATGAACATGACCTACTGCTGTGACCCAGCAACACCTGACAGTAAGCCCGGCAGTTACAGTTACTTAGATTATGCATGTTTAGGATCACTGCAGTAATATATTCACTCGTACAAGGTTATTGTGAATGAGTTTGTAGTCAAGTACTCTTCATAATGTTACATAGTGGGCAGAAGCAATAACAACGGACAGGATTAAACTTTATGCTTTATTGCACAACTCTGATCTTTGTTTCATACCCGACTGTGTAGAGGCTGACCTGCCAAAGCTTTAATCCAGATAGAATACAAAAATCAAACCTATTCATATCTAATAAGAGAGCATCTGTTGAAAACTAACTAATACAAAAAAATACCTTATCAAAGTTAATAAGAGAGCATCTGTATAAAACAATCTAATACAGAAATGAAACCCATTCATATTTAATAGGACAGCATTTGTTGAAAACTGATTAGTACAGAAATAAAACGTGTTCATGGTTACTACGATAGCATCTATTAACAACAACTGGTATAAATACGAAACATATTCATAGTTAATAAGAGAGGTGCACATGAAACTGACTGATGTGCCTAGCAAGCTACCAGCACTAGTGTTCCATCCGGCTAGTGACTTGACTAAAACATGTAGTTGAGCGCCACAACCTGTTCCTGGGGCAGGGACAACTGATGTTTACACCAATTATCTATAGTCTATTCTGACGGTAGTAAATAGCATTATAAAAAGGTATAAACAACAAAATTCTTTTATATTATTAGCAAAGGCTATCAGGATAGCATTGGTTAGTCTTAGCGTTGACGTACCCGAAAGGCTAGCGTTGACGTACCCAAAAGGGTAGCGTTGACGTACCCCAAAGGCTAGCGTTGACGTACCCCAAAGGCTAGCGTTGACGTACCCAAAAGGCTAGCGTTGACATACCCAAAAGGCTAGCGTTGACGTACCCAAAAGGCTAGCGTTGACGTACCCAAAAGGCTAGCGTTGACGTACCCAAAAGGCTAGCGTTGACGTACCCAAAAGGCTAGCGTTGACGTACCCCAAAGGCTAGCGTTGACGTACCCCAAAAGCTAGCGTTGACGTACTCAAAAAGCTAGCGTTGGCGTACCCCAAAAGCTAGCGTTGACGTACCAAAAGCTAGCGTTGACGTACTCAAAAAGCTAGCGTTGGCGTACCCCAAAGGCTAGCGTTGACGTACCCCAAAAGCTAGCGTTGACGTACTCAAAAAGCTAGCGTTGACGTACCCCAAAAGCTAGCGTTGACGTACCCCAAAAGCTAGCGTTGACGTACCCCAAAAGCTAGCGTTGACGTACCAAAAGCTAGCGTTGACGTACTCAAAAAGCTAGCGTTGACGTACTCAAAAAGCTAGCGTTGGCGTACCCAAAATGACCGATTGCGGGTTGAAAGAACATAACAAATAATCCTTCTAATAAAACACGACTTGAAAAACAACAAAGATGATAGAAATCCAAGCATCATGAAAAATATTACATTATTTAACTGAGTGGCATATTAGCTCATAACGAGGGTAGGAGTAGACCGACTGCCATGAACAAAACATTATGACCATAAAAACATGAGTGAAGCGCAACATATTGCGTTCGATCTTCATTCAATGAGAGTAAAACCTATCAATTTAAACGTCGGAACTGTCAAAAACGTTCATCAAAGGATTATTTTTCTAAAGACCTCAACACCATGCGACTGGGTTGCTACAGACCTCTACACCAAGCGACTGGGTCGCTACAGACCTCAATACCAAACGACTGGGTCGCTACAGACTTCCACACCAAGCGACTGGGTCGCTACAGACCTCCACACCAAGCGACTGGGTTGCTACAGACCTCTACACCAAGCGACTGGGTCGCTACAGACCTCAGCACCAAGCGACTGGGTCGCTACAGACCTCCACACCAAGCGACTGGGTCGCTACAGACCTCTACACCAAGCGACTGGGTCGCTACAGACCTCCACACCAAGCGACTGGGTCGCTACAGACCTTTACACCAAGTGACTGGGTCGCTACAGACCTCCACACCAAGCGACTGGGTCGCTACAGACCTCCACACCAAGCGACTGGGTCGCTACAGACCTCTACACCAAGCGACTG
>SDVV010032691.1:0-11392 GCA_016164225.1 Gammarus roeselii
CACAAACATTTTTCTGTGTAAGGGTTTTACAGCGCTGGGAGGGGGAGCAGAGGTTCCAGGATTCAGAGGGGCCTCTATAGGGTCCCACAGTTTCTCAAAAGTCTCCCAAAGGGTCTCAAGGGAGTCCCAAAGGGCCCCAGAAAGATCCAAGTGGACCACCCCAAATCCACCCGGTCTCCCAAGTCCCCCGGGCTCCACGAGTACCTCCTCTCCCTGGGTCACCTTCTCTCAACCAACCTCGTTACATATAATACTAATGATAACAAATTTAAAATTCATCACCATGAAAAAAGGGCAGAGAAAAATAATAGAGCCCAAGCAAGAAGAAATAATAAAATACTAAAATAAAGTGTTAATGATCTATAAAATGAATAAGCATCCATCTACCCCAAAAGAGTTAGGACACTACTCTCAGCACCCGCTCAGCCCATCAGGCTCGCTTCTCGAAATGTCTTCAACCACCAGCTCCATGCACACGTACAAGATTTTCACAAGCCATCGTTGAGGCTCTGGTGGAAATGAGGCCAAAATCAAATTAAATTCACAAGCCATTTCTTCCGGAACGCCATACCTTCCTATCACATTCTCAAGCACTACGTTTCGTTTAGGCCATTCGATACAGCCACATTCTATGGACCTCCGAAACTCTCAATGCACTCATGTCAATCCAAATTGCTCCCTGTTCTCCTCTCGCTACGAGGTCCGTAAACATTCACTAACGCCCATCTTTCTGTCTAACTTGACTTAAGCTCGCATCAATCTTGAAGATACCTCTTTCCACTCTAACGTTACTAGCTAAACTATCATTAGGGATAAAAATCACATTCTCGCGCCCAGCCTTGCTCCCCGCTCGACCTTCTTGCATCAATCAGACCAATCTCACTTTCACCCGTACCTTTCACCTTCGTAACACCGCCAACACATCGAACTTTATGAACTCAAAAATCTCTGATATGAACGCATTTGCAGCAAGTATCATGAAATCAAAACCAGGCCTAGAAGCTTTTCACAGATTACTTCTCACATCCTTTATCCTATCAACGGCTTCAAACTGATACAAACTAGCTCCGATCATCCAGAAACGAAGAGAAAAGGCTCACCTCCCACACGTGAAAATAAACTTAGCTCTTTGACATATAAGGGTCCGCCAGGAGACCAACACACACTTCGCATCCCAGCAGTGACTTACAAATTTTCTAAAGACTTCACAGACGGAGAAGCACAGGGCTGCGGCAAGGACTCATCCATTAACAACCATTCTTCACTTGCGCCCATCGGTTGATTCGGACCTCATTTCCACTGTTGCCTAAACGCACGTCATCGCACGGCCTTTACCTCCGAATTAATGTCTCCTTCTTAACATCAACCACCCACCCGCACTTCTATCTAACTTAAGGCTTACGTCCACTCACCTCCGCTTTAATCCATCCTCAACATGTTCCCGAACCACCTACGAACACGTGAGTCTACTCTGGTCATTCAAACTGAAAGCGCAAAATAAACGTCAGTGGTGAAACTTCGAGGCTACAATTGGATCAGGAGAAAAACAAAACGCTGGAACAATCAACTGATCGCAAGGTTGGTAAATGAATACATCAAATCAAACAAGCACTGTTCGGCAGTTCTCTTTACTTAGAAGAAGAAACCGAGAATCTTGCCTCCAAGATGTTTTCTCTTGGCCTCTTCGTGCTCCATGATGCCCTCTGAGGTGGTCAGCACGACGTGGCTGAGGAGAGAAGATATGGGGGATTAGACATGTACAGATGTGTCGGTTTGATCGTACTTGCTGTCTGGATGTAAATTCCACCGATACTGAATACATTTATTTTTACTATTCTAGACGTATCATTATAAGACGACCAGAATTGAGGCACAATTACAATCGAATGCAAAAAATTCATCTTTCTATGATCCTTACTATTCATTATTTTGTAAATTAATTTATTGTTTATAAATTTCAGCAACTTATAAATTATATTATGGACGGTTCTTCGGAGTATCGGAATAGGCCGAAATTGGGGTATTGCTGGATCTTTGCTATGGATATACAGAAATATTGTCTGGAGTTCGTGGGACGATTGCTGCAAAGCCAACTCAAACAGAGGGTAGGGTCTCCATGCCGCTTCTTGATGAGCTTCTCAAAGAAACAATTTCAGCGCATCGTTGCATTATTAATCAGTCATTGCGGCTATTGGTTCGCCAAACGCAACAAGTATCTTCGGAATAAGGCTGTGCCGAAGTATCCACGTTCTTTGGTGGTATTTATCTGCCGCTTATTAGCCAATAACAATGCAGAAAAATTTACTGAAGCAAGTAGAAAAATGGACATCCGAAATGGAGAGGTAACTGACATAATAAATTTCCGGAAAATATTTTTTTAGAGCAGATCAACAAGATTTTAATCCTTGCAAATATTCAAGCAAGTCATGAAATTTGTTGTGTGAACTGCAATTTCTATTAAGGCAGAGTGGGCATTGACAAGTTCTGAGGCTTCGATGGAAATGAGAGCCAAATAAAAATTCTAATGTATTCATTTATTAATTGTAAAGATGTACCAATAGCTAACTCATTCGAAACAGATACCGAGCCTCTAAAATGAACATATTTGCCGCTTTTCATAATATTTTAAATACTAACATTCATCAAATTGTTGTTACCTCTTTCTATATTATTTGTCAAAGAAACTTTCCTAACTACTCAATGAATTTTAAATACTATTCAAAATATGACGCGAATTTCACTATCGCACGTAGCTTTTCAGGGAATAGCAATGCCTCAAATATTTCATTTCAGCATTCTAGCTTACAAATTCATAGCCATGGTCGTCTGAAGTGTTGTCAATTTCCTACATTATGAACTTGTGCAACTAGCGTTGAAATACGAGAACGCTACGTCAGACGCAAAAGGGCAGAGCAGTATGTTATCACGTTAAGATCAAAATCATGCAATAGATTATCTCAAGAACCCACGCCAAAAAAAAACATTTTTGTTGAACCTTTACTGAAAATAACCCTTGCCAATTTTCAATAACGTGCCCGGTGCCTGTTGGGTTAATTTAGTAACCGGAAACAATCCAACTGAAAAAGGAGCTCAAGATTCTCGAAACTAGCAAGAAATCCACAAGGTAGCTATAAAAAAAATCAAGTAGCTAATAGAGGTATTCTTCATTCAATACCATCACTTTTGGAATTACCATAGAACAACTTAAATAAATATAGAATTGTGCATTAATTTACTTTAGTTACGTCCGATAAATTTACCTCTGAAGAATTGTACCGGAGTAGCAAATGCAACATTATGATGGTTGATTAGGCTTCAACTTTACACGTGCACTTTATATAATGAATTACAGTCCATGGGAGATGCGATGCAATGAATACCAATTGAATGAAGCTACCGGTATTATTTCAACTCATTCATCATCCCAGATCATCAATTTTTTGCAATTGCCATATCAAACACGAGTTCAGTAATATTAATTAAAATGTGCAAGGCATGCAAGCCAATTCATTCATCAATAGTCTCTACATTGCAATGATAGAGGAATTGGAATGAAATAAGTATCGTTATCAGTGAAAATTGTAGCATCGGCACAGCTTCATCAAAATAACTTAGTAAGGATATTCCCCGAGTTCTCTACAATATCACAATACACATACAAGACACGGTATAGTATAGAACTAGAAGGAACATTTGAAAAATCATCATTAATATGAGAGGATCTTCTCAGAATTCCCTATGACATCACAATACACATACAAGAAGACTTGGCGTAGTAGAGAATTAGATGGAACATTAGGTAACTCAGAATTTCCTCGGGTCAAATCTCGAACAAACTTGCACTGGAGGCGGCGTGTCCTCAAATCATGTAACTACCAAGGGTGTGACATCACTCACCCGAACTGTCGGGAGGGGAGGAGGTTATTGGTCCACTTGTCAATGGCAAGGACGGACACGTCAAAGCGGGGCGAGATGACACCGCACTTCATGATGCGACCCGTCAGGTTGACGACGATCTTGTTGGATCTGTGGTCATCAATGATCTCAAACTCACCGATATAGCCTGGAACAAACAAAAACGACATAGGATGCATCCAAGTGTATGTGTACCGAGCTAGAAAATTGGGTTAGATTCTCGTGTATTGTACTTGCTTTGAAGTATCAAATAGTTTAGCTATATCAAGAAATATCAAAGCAAAAAAAATGTTTCTCTAGTTTGACAAGTTTCGAGTAAGTTAACAGTAATCCAAGAATGTTTTCATTAGAAGCGTAAACAGGAAACTTAACACAGTCCTCTGTATTAAAATTAGAGTAGAATTTTGTGACATAAAAGAAATGGAACGTATTCAGAATCATTTACAACACAACAAAGTAAATTGCTTCCTCTTAGTGATGTGCCGAAGTATCGGTATGTATCGGACATTTTTGATGGTATCGGTATCGGTGAAAAATGGCCGATACTTCGATATATATTGGTGTCATTCAACAGAATTTGCAGGATTTTTTTCGAACAGTTCAAAGAATTTTCCATATTCATGTTCCAGTAAACCAAAATATTGCAGTTTATATCAAAGAAATAAATATGTAGTTTTGCATTGGTAGTTTTGTAATTAAATTATCAAGATTATTTGATATACACCCTAATTTCAAGTTCCAACATTCATAGGCTGTGTGAACTGAGTTACACTCACTATGTATGTATTCATTGTTGACGATAGAAATACACCGATATAAATTATATTGCAATCACGGATAATACAGTTTATGTTAATAATTCCACCGAAGTTATGTAGCTAAGACTTTCCCACATGAATTTACCACTTATTCTTAGAAGGTTGTATTGCCAATTCAATTATTCTGAGAAGAAATAAACTAATATATACAGGCAAATTAACCTATTGTAAATTTCAGTAAGCACACTAGCATAATTTTTGGAAATACTCGACTTGTTCATCAGTTTTATTTTCTACATTGAATTTGGTGTAAATTACCTGAAAAATACTTTTCATATGTATTCTTTCTCTATAGTGTTTCACTCCCTAACCACCACACCATGCATCTCTCAAATGCGCTGTTGAATATTCAAAGTCACTTCAAAGTTCAATACTTTAATTGGTCGATAATGTGAAGTATCATTTCTCGATTTTCTTTACAATTTCATCTACATTGATGTCAACAATATTTTTTTGCCAGGCATTCTATTACCAATGCTGTCACAGGATCTATTTCATGTGCCCATAGATTATTTAGTTTGAGTCATGATGTGCTTGTAATGTCATTATATTATACGTAATTATAACACAAAATGTGATTATAAATTGAAAGTCCCACATATTCACAGAGGAATACTATCTACTTAGTCTGTATCAAAATCAAAGTGCTTAACAGACTTGTGAATCAATAATTATCTGTGGATAGTCAATCACTGAATAACTTGACTGAAATTTTGATTTTTTTCATCTTTGTGGGCATAAGATTGACTGAAGTATAATGTATACTTCAACCATTCGATCAAAATTATGGAAAAGTATCGGTATCGGCAAGTATCGGACATTTTTAGTATCTGTATCGGCCAATTCTTTGGTATCGGTATCGGCCAAATTTTCGGTATCGTCCCATCACTACTTCTTCTGCACCTTTACCGAATGATTGTTTTGCTCAAAACAATTAGAATCCCTTTACGTCATTTGGTTGTAATGAAAGCATAAACACGGAAAATATGGTTTGGGTTTGTTCAATACATATTACTACAGCATTCGTGGAAAAAAATTTATAGTATGAATTACTGAATTTGCTGGCGCCAGCAAACTCGCCAGTGCTCGAGAGCGAAGCTCTACCCGCCTCCAAGCAAAAGCACAAATCCACGTGTCAACCCAAGGGTCCATATACAGCTTTTTAATGATTGCAATTGAGTTCTAAGAAAAAATTGTAGCTTCATTAACAATTGATAGAGAATGCTTGAAAATTATGGGTGGCCATAAGGTTCTTATTCATAAGGGGTAGCTATGCCAAAAGCGACAATATCCTGCTTCAATACATCAATTACTACCTATTCAGTCAGATCACTTCGAAAAATGTTGCGTGAAAAAGGGGCACCAAATATTTAGAATGCAGACCGTATATATTGTGCCATGGAGTGCTTCAAATATAGACTATTATTACAACTATTATTATACAACTACGGTTAATTTGGTCCTTAATCTATAGCAATTTACTCGCAGTGGCTCAGTAGCAACGACAGATCTACTGTCATCAGAGGGACATTTTTCCTAAAATATCCATTGAATAAGAAAAATTTCTTCACGTTTTTAGACGACCACTAACTACTGGTCCACCGAAGAACGAGCGCAATCGATGTAATTGCTGCCGTTAATAGTGCGAAAATACTGTGCTTTCATCAACTGTTTGACATTAATTATAAATTTACAAGTATATCTATAAATTTCGCACGATTGGAAGTCATGCACATTTATACACAATATAAAATGTGCATATTGGTTTATTACGGAAAAAATTCAACCTACTGTTTCAAACACCATGTGGAATGCTATTCTTCAATTATATAAATTGCATCAACAGCATATAACCAAGTGTGAGGAAAAATAATTCTGTTGATTAGATCAACTGTTTCACAGGCAATGGCAGCATTTAAGGTTACACTCGAGTCAGTATTCAATCAATGGATAAATGTCACGTTCTAGTGAACTCCATGTGCATCCGTACCTTGATATTTTTTATTTGATTTGAGCTTCATTTCCAACGGAACCTCAACGTGCGTCATAATAGGCATTCCCGAAGGGCGCAGCCGTCATTGATTCAGGTAAGTTCGCACGGCCTCGCGTGCGAAAAGATTAATCTTGTCAAGGTGAAATCAAGTACATATTTCAATTGTGGCATATTAGCGTAGTAGCGCGTACGAGAGAGTAAAGAGTTAACGCATATCTTCGTAAAAGGTGTCGTTACTTCTGTGCGTAATGGGGTGGAGAGACCGCCTCACTTGCACAGGTGTTTGGAGTTTAGACAGCTTCGTATAGTCCGGTGTGTTTTCCGAAAGCGATAAGCTTTTACGGTAGGTTGGGTCAGTGGGTAGGCTTTGTAGGTTGCACGGGGATTTAAGACAGCTCGTCGGGCTTCTGCGAGTGCGTTGCAATCCATCGGTTAGTGTTTCACGTTGATAGCCACTTTGTGGCAACAGACAAGGTGGCGCGTTAGGTCCCATGTCGACATCCATATCGGTGGTTGCGAGTTATCCACGTGTATCCCGAGCACAAGCGGTTGATGAACACTTGGACTTGGTCTTTTCTGTTTGAACTTTGTTTCAAATTCTCCGACTGAGGGTTTGACTGGAAGTATCTTTTCGTCGACTCAGTTGCCACATTTCATCCCATCGGGATATTATATGGGAGTTGATGATGAAGAACCAGTCTCGGTAATGAACTGCGAATAATTGTTCTTTGTGAGTAGCTGCCAGTTTAGCAAGCGAGTCCGCAAGTTTACTTCCTCTTATTCCCGCGTGCCAGGGGAACCAACAAAATTCGACTGCCTCCCGTCTCGGACATCGCAAAGAGATCGTGCTGCATTTACCTAGAACGGGATGTTCGAAGTGCAGTGTTTAAAGCTGGGTGAAGAGACTCAGGCTGTCTGAGAATACATCGTATTAGGGGATGCGATCTGTTTTTGCAATAGAGATGGCTAGTTCGGGTGCATGGAGCTCCACAGAGAAAACGGAGGCCTATTGTGGGATGTCCTCGCACACCGCGGCGGCTTTCACTCCGTCCGCAGTTTAGGAGCAGTCAGTGTATACATGGCGGTGCTCTAAATATTCTTCCTCAATTAGTCTTAGGAATTCCTGTCGATACGCGTTGGTTGGAGTAGTTGCTTTAGGGAACACTTGCAGGTCTAGATTGACCGATGGTGAGTTAATCATCTATGTTGGTGTTAATTTGAAGGATTCGGTAGGAAAATGAAGGCTTAATAGCATTACGATTGATGCTTAGCGAGGTCAGCAGGTTGTCCACAAGTAGGGAAAACGGCGGGCATATATTCTTTGTAGCCGCGAAAAGGCGTTTACCGGATATGTTGGTGATGTGGTCATGTGCTGGGCCAAAGATTAGATTTCTAGTCTTAAAATAGTATTGTAGCGAAAGTTAGTCTCGCCGGAGCGAAACTGGAAGTTAGTCAGCGAGCACGTTAAGGGACTCGATTGGGGTGGAGCGGAACGCGCCGGTTGTGATACGCAAAGCTTTGCTTGAGATGGTCGAGAGTAGTTTTGGCTGCTGAACCGTAGACAACTGCTCCGTAGTCCATGCGCGATCGTATTATTGCTCTTAACAACGTCATGCCTGTGTCCATGTCGGCACCGAACTTCAGTGATGTTACCGATTGGATAAGTTCCGTCGACCTTCTGCAGTGAGTCGCCAGGGCTGCTATGTGAGATCGCCCCGTGAGTTTAGGGTCCCACACAAGACCCAAGAATTTTATTTGTATACTAGAAGGGTGTTGTGCAGCGTTAGGTCTGGTTTCAGGTGGAAACCAGGCACAAGGGTAAAGTGCATGCTTTTAGTTTTAGAGGGCGAGAATCGGAATCCGTTTAGGGAAGCCAAGTACCCGACAAGGTTTAGGCACTTCTGGAGTTCATGTTGAATTATTATGAGACGGGGTGTCCGTAGCTTATTTGTAGGTCGTCCACGTATAGTGACTAAGAGAAGTGATTGATTTTGAGGACAAAAAGAGTGACACTGATAACGCTTTCCTGGGGAACGCCCATTTCTTGTGGATATGACTGAGACAGTGTCGCCGACCGTGACCCTGAAGGTGCGGTTTTGTAAAAATTGGTGGATGAAACGTGGTAGGCGACCACTCAAACCTTTACGGTGGAGATCCTTCATGATCTCGTATTTCCACGTAGTGTCGTATGCTTTTTCAACGTCGAAAAATAAGGAATCTACATGTTATCTTCGGATGAAGGCCTATCTAATATCGGATTCTAGTCGTACGAGGTGGTCCGTTGAGGAGTGGCGCTGTCGGCCACCGCACTAGATGTTGTTAAGGCCTGCATGCATTTCAAAGTAGTCGACTAGGCGTGAGTTCATCATTCTTTCCGTAGTCTTACATAGGAGGCTAGTTAGGGCAATGGGACGATAGTTATGTGGGTCGCTGTGACATTTTCCGGGTTTGGGTATCGGGATAATTACGGATTCCCGCCATTAGTTGGGAAAGAATGAATTTGAATACAACGTATTGAACACATTTAGTAGGAACTGGAGATCCCGGGTGAGGTTCAATTGCATCTTGTAATTCATGGATGGAGAAAGGTTTGTTGTAGAAATCTTCATTTGCGGAAGTGAAGTCGACATGATCATTTTCTCTTAGGATCTTTTCCCGTTGGAAAGAAGCCGTATAATTTGTTGATTGAGATATTTGGCTGAAGGTCTGAGCTAGTTTGTCCGCGATGTCCGCGTATGAAGAAAAGACTGTCTCCGTCCGACAGTATGTGGATAGGTCGCTCGGGGAGGCCTTGGATGCGTCTGATTATTCCCCACACTTGGGAAAGGGGAGCGTTTCAGTTGTTTGTGTTAACTAATTGGGTCCAGCTTTCTTGCTTCTCCTCCACGCGATGTTTGCGAAACACGGCAGTTTCCCCCTTTCCACGCTACTCGGTTACTGCGGGGACGTGCGCGGCGGAAGGCCCCGTTCAACCTTTCACGCTGGTCCATTGCTTTTTGTACCTCAGGGCACCACCAAGGTTTTGAGAAAAATGTTGAGGGTAAATATTGGGGAATGCAGGAGACTGCTGCATTTTGGAATTTCTCGTTTAGATGTACGACAGGGTCGCGCTCTGGAATGTCTTCGGGAAGGCCCTCTACGTTGTCCCATGCGACACGTGTTGAGTATTCCTCCCAGCTGGCTTTCTGGTAGTTGAATCGAAGTTCCTGTGCGTCGAGATTGTTAGGTCGGTTCATAAGGAGGGATATGATCACCGTCATGTGGTGAAGGCAGGACTCCCCAAACGAGTTAGGGGACTGAAGTGGGGAACAGATTGATAAATCGATGGCGGTCTCACTTTCGAGGGTGATCCTAGTGGGTTGTCCGTCGTTGAGAAGAACCAGGTTGCGAGTGTCTAAGGTGTTGGCCATCTTCATTCTCTTCGGGTATGTTCTCACGCATCCCCACACTTCGTGGTAGCTATTGAGTCTCCAAGGAGGAGTACGGGATGATGCAGTAGATTAAACAGATCTGTCATTAGTGCCCCCGAGAGATCGGGATTTCATGACGAGTAAATAGATACCACTGTAATTGGTCTTGAGATACATATCTTTACTGCGACAGCTTGGATTTCTTTTCTTAGAGGATTAGATTAGAGTGTCAAGGCTTTCTAGTGCACTGGAGTCAAAGACCTCCTGGCACCGAACTTCAAACCAGCAGCCAGCGCTGCATTAAGTCATCGACAAATCATCCTCAGTCTCCGGAATTGTTTCGACTCGCAGCATGCTCAGGTCACTACTGTTAATAGAGATATATAGAGAGGTCACAAATGTGTCCTACTCAAAGTGAGCAAAGAAAGCGGTGGTCCTCCTGTTCTTAGAGGAAGGAGGTGATGAGGCATGCTCTGGTGAATCATAAGTGCCACTCCGCCGTGGGCAGTCACATTGTGACCGCGACGATGTACGACATATTGAGGGATTGTGAAGGTGGCGGTGTCACGGAGTTTGATCTCCTGGAGGGCTACCACCAACGGTTCACGGGTTGAGATTAGCGATAATTCATCTTCCCTGGCAATTCCACTGAAGCATTGTACTGTTGTCCATTTCGGATCTGCTTCACACTCAGATCTTGATGGTCTGGAGCGGTCGCGTGGTTTGTTGGAACTTTCGTGGTGTTCGTGTCTATGAGGCGCAGGTGTCCTAGATCGAGAGCGTTCGCAAGAGCGTCCGCTTTCTGTCGAACATGATCTCCCAGACTCACTGCGTTCTTGACTGAGTGCTCTTGAAGGAGGAGGAAGACGAGGGAGGACGATCTTTGTGTGTGCTTTTTGAGCGTGCGCGTTTCTCTTCTACGGAGGTTTTTTCTAATTATAGCCTTGTAGCCGGGGCCTTAGAATCGTGCTACCGTATCCACCGCGTGTCGTAGAAGGCGACTAAAGGGGCGCCCCGTAGCCGGAAGTATAATCGGCTACCGCAATCCCCAGCGTGTCGGAGACGACAAAACGGGGCGGAGCGAAGGGGCTAGGAATCCCGTTCTCTGTAAAAACCTTTCCTCGAAGACGGCAAGACGAGCGGGGGGAGGAGAGGCACACGCCTCTCCAAACCCTATTGTTAGGGTCGCTGAATGTGCGTGGCTGTAGTACGAGTGATGTAAAGAGGAGGGAGATTGGTGAGATGTTTTTGAGGAG
>SDVV010032692.1:0-11392 GCA_016164225.1 Gammarus roeselii
TATATATATATTTATATGTGTGTGTGTGTGCATGTGTATGTACATATGCATGTTTTTTTTGGTAGCTAACCATTTTCCAGACCTTTCAGCGCCATTGTTTTGCCAAGCTTTCGCGGTTCTGGCGTGCTCTGGCATTTGTGCCTCCCGTCTTGCTCTGCACTCTGGCTGTGCTGGCTTGTTGAGCAGTCTCAAGGCCACCAAGATGAGATACCTGATAACTCTCCTTGGTTTCTCTTCTTGGTTTATCTTCTTGGTTTCTCTCCTTGGTTACTTTCTTTGATTACTTTTCTTGATTACTTTCCTTGATTACTTTCTTTGATTACTTTTCTTGATTACTTTCCTTGATTGCTCCTCTTGATTTCTCTCCTTGATTATTCTCCTTGATTGATATAATTGATTACTAACCTTGGTTACTCGCTCACCTTGGTAACTCTCTCACCTTGGTAACTCGCTCACCTTGTTTACTCTCTCACCTTGGTTACTCGCTCACCTTGGTTACTCGCTCACCTTGGTTACTCGCTCACCTTGGTTACTCGCTCACCTTGGTTACTCGCTCACCTTGGTTACTCGCTCACCTTGGTTACTCGCTCACCTTGGTTGCTCATCTAGGTTACTCATCTTAGTGGCCTTACCACCACCTAACACACCAGCATGGTCAGAGTGCCTGACAGAACAGAATTTAAAAACGCTACAACACATCGGAACCGTGGGAGCTTGGCAAAGAGATGTACTTAACAATCCGGAAAGGTGTGCTCCAAGTCAACTGGCTGTTTATTAATTTAGTGATGAAAAAAAAAGCAATGGACATTGTGAGGCTACTCAGATTCTGTAAATTTGTTGTGCATTAGATCAGCAGAGGCCTGCTTGCTTATAATGGGTGATGTCTGTCAAGTGTACTATCCCAGCTGAAGAGCAAGGTGGAAATGCCAACTTGAGCTAATGACCTCTTGCACAAACTCTGGGAGCAAGCCAGAAGATATTTAGTAGATCCTATGATTTATCATATAACATATCAAGTAAGAAAAGTGTATCATTTAGGTCCTCAGACCTTTACAGAAATAAAATTCAGGCTCCTCAACGACTATTTTAATTCATTTCAGAAAGTCCAGAAATGTTTCTGTTCCATCACATTTGGATAGATGAGGCAGCTTTCAGTGCCCACAATATCTGGTGTTCCAAACCTTGGATGCCTACTTAATAAGTGATCGACTATGTAATACATTGAAGGACAGCGTAAACTCCTAGAACTTGTAAACCGTTGATCTTGATAAACAGCTCGCCAAACCATCAGTCTAGTAGAGTACTACTAACCTCATCTTCACACTGAACAAGGATCAAAGCATATGATTCAACAACTTTAGTTATACAGATGATATGGTGTTGTAAGCACTGACTCTCTTGCATTGCAAAAGCTTTTTGATAAATGTTGCAATTTTGCTGAACCCCACAAAATTGTATATAACACTGCAGAAACTATGTATGCTAGTTAGACCAAAGGGTCCAAATTACTATTGCAACCCGATTTATTGTAATGCACTATGGAGAAAATTCTTCCAATATAGCATGAGGAAATTGAGGGTGAGTTATAATGACACATTTAGACAGTTGATGCAGGTCCCTTGCTCTACGTCAGCAGGCAGGGTTTTTGCTGAAAACCATTAAAATCACATCAGGGTAATGTTCCCTAAAGTGGCACGCAGCCTTATGACTCGAGTTGTGAGCTCCTCAAATGAATTCGTCATTGCAATCTGCTCTGGTGATGCGCTCGCTGCTTCATCATCATTAAGGCGATGGAGAGAATTGCTGTAGCGGTGACCGGGGTGACTCCCCGCATTTTCCGCATACTTTGAAATAACTTAAAAAGTACGCAGCCCAGAAACTTCGTATTCACGGTGTATATAGCTTCTATAATGATCATGAAGCACCGTAAGTTTCAACATTCTATCACCAACAAAAATAGTCATTTAAGAAACACCGTGCGGCGAGCTATGGCCCCCAATGGGGGTGATTTCCCGCACCCCCCATTTATCAATGATTGAAACGCGAATTGAAAGTTTGAGAGCACCAATCGAAAGAGCATGCCTACATTAGTATGTATCAGTTGCTTAAAATGAAATGTCAAGTAAAAAATAACGTCTGTTACTGGTGTTATTGATGCTCGTCTTTTGCTGCCGTCATACCTTACTGTCGAAGGATTTTTTCCCTATTTCGCCGTGGGAAACTATTTTTTTTCAGTAACTGCAAACAAACATTACTGGGAGTAATTTCTTCACATCCTGAACTAATTATGACCCTATGTATCAGTAAATGAACGAATAATACGAAAAAACGATTTTAATGATACGATAGAACAAGTAAAAAGTTCATTTCTTCAATTCTATTGCAAACTAATTGGATTACCATTAATAACAAGGCATGCTAGGTAAAGTATTGCTATCTTGGTATAAAAATATGATAGAAAAAGATCAATTGTAGGTGTTAACCATTAATCAACACGTAGGCCTAGACAAGTCACCCTGTGTTATAAACATCGGGTCACTATTAAATTAGATACGCATTTGAAATTAGCTGTGGTATCATTATTTTGGATCATTTACTTCCAGATATCATTATTTGTCAGAAGAATTGCATTTAATTACTTTTCAGTGAAGAAAAACTAAGATATTTATCAACAAAATAGATACGGGAATCACCCTCGATCGTTTTTTCACCTTGGGGTGATTCCCCATGGTTGCGTATTTGTATATATCTACAAAAGTTTATGTTTTTTTCCGAAATCCTACTAACGCAACAAACTACGACATATTTCGTGTATCAACACCAAATTTGACCCTTATCCAATGGAAACTCTAGCCACAGCATCAAAGTTTGCGGAACGTTGATTTTTCCGGACTTAAATTATCAGGGAACTGAAGAACACACCTTCACATCGGCGATTTTTCATAAATTCTGTGCGCGTATCGAATTTCTACAAGTAGCTGATACTTACTAACAAAAACCTGCTCTTTCAAGTCCCGTAGTCAAATAGTGACATATCCGATGTCTTGGTGCCCAAAAGAGGGGTGCGGGAAGTTACCCCGTGTTGCCGACCGCGGGGAATCATCCCTGTCGACGCTACACTTGAGTAGGATAGATTTGTCTTATTTTATAATTATGTGAGGTAATTTTATAACTCTGTTCTCATTGAAACCCTAAAATAAGATCTCAATTGTAATACTATGCCTATGTTGGTTGTCAATTGAGTTATTATTATTTCTCCCCCCCCCCTAAAGCTAATGGTTCACGGGTCACACAGGGTCATGACCGGCCCTGATGGGTTGAACACCTTTTTCCTTTCAGACCCTTCTATTCTTCACCTTTCACTATCTCCCCTTCTCTACCCTATCCTGGATACACTTTTACCTTGTTTACTCCATTTAAATTGTTTGTTCTGTTAAAATTACTTGAACATATCTCTACTTATCTTGACAAAACTCCCCCATAGGTATTATTATAATTTTCTTTCTCTCTCTATCTCTCCTGTTTTTACCCTGCTTTCATATTTCTACTGTAAGCTGATTTCACCTTATATATACTATTTTCTTTGACCTTATTTGCTTCTTTTTATGTTAGTATTTACTTTACTTTGTTTGTGACATATCATCTCTGGGATCTACTCGTCAACTATCCAGGTGGCCAAAATTAGCAAAAAAAAAGCGAGTAAAGCAAAAAATATACAGTTTGTGGGATATACACTGAGGCCCCCACGTTGCGAATGGTTTCTGTTTCTGGAGCAGCAATTAGTTGCGGCATGTAGGCAGCACAAAAAAATGCATTGATTGTGGGATGCAAAAAAATATGTACAGATTGTGGGATGCACTCAAAGGCCCTCACGCGGCGACCAGTTTGTCCCCTGGGCCACGGCTGGTTGCGGTGTGTGGGCCACATGGTAAATATTTTTAGCGTGTCACTCCCCTTGCAGTTCCTGTTGTGACCCATATGTGGCTTAGCCAAAAGGTCAGATGGTACTGTCTGGTGGCTGAGGGTACAGGTGTGCGGAGCCAGTTCACCTTCTACCCAACACTCCACTTTGGCTTCACAACGCTTCTATTGAGACGGTAACCTCTCTGTTGGCAAGAAGAAGTGGGATTATTCTGTCATGAACTTGACAAGGAGCCCAAGCCTAAGAGAACAAGTCAAAGTAGCCTGTCAGGGCGCTTGGCCCTACTTATGATGACATACTCTTGGTCTTATCGCTAACAGACAGAGCCTCGTGGTAGGTTAGAGTTTTCTGACGGCATTGCCACTGTCTCACTGGTAGGCAGGGAATGTCGTTAGGCTGAATCTTGTTGTCTTGCAACGATTGACGTTTATGATACAACAAAAGACTCCGCGCTATCATCAGAACCCGGTGCTACACATGAACAAAATCCTCCCCCCCCACCTGGCTGCTTGTGGGAGAGACACAAGAACGACAACAGCAGCCCCCCTCATCCGTATCTGGTGAGCTGGACCTAGAGAATAGATCACAGGACAAATCTGAAAGCGTGGTAGCTGCCACTCCCGAACGAAGGCCCGGGAGAAGCCGTTGGAACCGCCTACGACTCCATGAACGATATGCTAAAAAACAAAAAGTACTTGAAGATCTCTTTCAGAATAAATACTATAAAGTTTTTCGTAGCTAAAGCAGTCTCGGGAGAGAACCTGGCCGTGACTAACACAATCCGGGCTAATCGACAACTTCGCGGCGCGCTGGGGGCCATCTAAAGCGCATCGCGCTAAATAATCGCTCCCTTTTGGCGGAAGTCAGAAACGAGGAGCAGAGCAGGAACATCCAAAAACCTGAAAATGCTGAATAATATACCGGTAACAGTCAATGAGCGCCCCCACTCTCAACATGATACAGGGGACCATCTATTATAAAAACAGACCAAACCATTCCGATGACGATATTCTTATCGAACTCGTGGATCAGCTATCACCAGAATATACAAGGTGAAGCGACGGCGAAATGGAATTGAAGAGTACACTGGTGTCTACATCCTCACCTTCAAATTCTGCTCTCTCCCTCCTTATGTTCACATCGGTTGGACACAGAGCTCGGTCCGAGAAAACATTCCTAACCCCAGATGCTGCTTTAATTGCAAAAGTTAAGCCATGGAATTGATGCCTGCCGATTGAGGAACATAAAAAGTACATGCTTTCGCTGCCGTGAGGACGCACATGGTCACAATTGTGACCAACCTGCTAAATAGGCAATCTGTTCAGAGAACCGTCCTGCCTCATCACGCAACTGCTTCTTTTACAGACTCAACAAGGAGACTACCGGTGTTCAAGCTAGAGAACGCCTTTCCTACCCCAAAGCCGAAAGACAAGTAACCGCTAAATTAATTCACCCGCTTACTAACTTTGCCGCAGTGACAGTGGGGTTACCTATAACCGGGTTCCTCCTAACTGTGAACATGATGCCTTTCCCCCTCTTCAAAATCGGGAAAGCTCGCGACGACAGTCCTTCGCACTATCTGGGAACTCGGAAATTTCAACGGCGATACCTTCCCTCAAACTCCCACCTCGCCCCGTCCATCACTTGCTGATCGACGCGCAATGGAAGTCCCAGACCTAAATTAGAACGATTACCTGCCTTTTGTTGGAGGCAACATTACATGGAGAAACACTGCCACCTCAGCGTGTCCCCCACCAGCCACACAAGATGAAAGCCCATGAACTGTCACCGACGATCAAACCTACCGTACTTTCAACCCAAATGTCTCTCTGGTGCCGTTATTAGGGCACCTAACCTCTCTCTGACTCTACCTTGCTTAGCCGCTCCGAATTATAATTCTAAGGGAAGTGCGACGAATACACTATTGAGTGATGACCACCCCACCCGATCATTGCCCCAAACCGTAGAAACTCACTTGCCGCTGACCAGCGCTAAACGCACGGGCTCTGACCTGGATGATGATGATCTAAACGGAAATGACCCGTTGCCACAAAAGAAGCTCCAGCAATACGCGTCGAGCGTGGCCGACAGGCCCGTGTGTGACATTGTCCACAGAAGTGAAATTGAGTAACATGATCAACCCAAGCCTAAACCATAACTCTCTCTAACCTAAATAATAATGTCTGATACCTCCGTCCTTCAATGGAACATTAGAGGATATCGTGCTAACTATGCTAAATTATTGAAACTAACTCAAACCTATAATCCAATGGTAGTTAGCCTCCAGGAAACTCTCCTGGGGCTGGACAAACCATCGTTTCCTAGTGAGTATAAATCCCACTTCATCTCGCCCAGTGCCGATGCTCGACCGGGGACTGGCCTGGCTAAAATAGTCACTCGAGCAATCACATACATTCCATCCCTCTACAAACCACTCTGCAAGCTCAGGCCCACAGAGTGGGCCTCACACGCCCCGTTGCTATTTGTAACATATATATTTCCCCCAGTGAACAACTTTTATGCGCACTTCTTACTGACTTGGTTGGTCAACTTCCCGCGCCCTACCTTCTTGTAGGTGATCTTAATGCTTAACACCCCCTCTGGGGGGAGACGTGGCTGATGGACGAGGGGAACACGTCGAAGCATTCTTTCTATCTTCTGTGCGCTTAATACTGGAGAACCAACGCACTTTCATACCCAGACAGCCTCGCTATTGGCTATCGACTTATCCTTCTGCTCCCCAGTCCTCTACCCAGACCTTACCTGGCGAGTGTTGGATAATGCGTAAAGCCGATACATAATGTGTAAAGCCAACTGGCAATTGTTCACAGCTTATACAGCAACACCTCTCCCACCTCGGGACATATCCTGTGACGAGATGGTGGAAAACTTGAATAGTACCCTCTATCACGCTGCAGACCGCAGCAACCCTATAACCAAGGCAACACCGCGTAAAATTAGGACACCCTGGTAGAGCGACCTTTGGGAAATGAAAAAACGGCAGAGGAAGCGTGCATTCAATCGATAGCGGTGCACCAAGGCAGTAGCAGATAAAATCACGTATAGGCGAGAAACGGCATGAGCACGAAATACAAACCTTTTGTCTCGAAGAGAATCATGGCCGAACTTTGTTTCGTCCATTAATGTGAACACACCCAAGTCTTAAGTGTGGTTCCGCATACAAAAAATGACGGGAAAGTACTGTTTTCATCCCCCCCCAACCCTAAGGATGGAGGGAACGACCCACACCGATCCGGAAGAAGTTTCTGAACTCTTCGCAAAACACTACTTTCCGTCAGCTAGGATTCTGGATGCAGCCCAGCCTTCTGTAATGCAAAGTGCACTGCAGAACAAAATGATCTAGATTTCTCCACGAATTCTCCTATACCTTACAATGAACCTATCACGGTACAAGAGATCCTCGGTGTAGTTCGCACCTCTAACCCTTCTACTCCTGGTGAAGAACGAATCTCCTACGAGATGCTCCAGCACCTACATCCCTCAGCACTCTCTTACTTGTGTCTTATTTACAACACAATCTGGTCGACCCACTTCTATCCCGACCGATAAAGGGAGGCAGTGGTTCTGTCATTCCCAAAACCTGGCAAGCCTACCCATCGATTACCCAGCTACCGCCCTATAGCCCTCACCTCGTGCGTAGTGAAGGTTACTGGAAAAGATTGTGAACGCCCGACTGACTCTGCGATTCTTCGGCACCTAGAAGCAAATTCACTCCTTTCCCCATCACAATTTGGGTTTCGAAAGATACTATCAGCGCAAGACGCATTACTACGCGTTGTGACTGATATCCAAGGTGCCTTGGACTGCAAGCCACAACTGTTTGCGTTTTCTTTGACCTTGAGAAGGCATACGATACAACAGGGCGCAATGGCATCCTCCAAAAAATCTATCAGATAGGACTCCGGGGTCACTTGGCTTCCTTCATACGAAACTTCTCCAACGGAGAGTTTTCCGGACCAAAATCGGCAATCACCTCTCAAGCATACATACCCAAGATGAGAGGGTCCCCCTAGGTAGCATCCTTTCGTGTACTCTATTTGCGATTGCCATTAATGGGGTCACGGAGTTTGTCCCCCCCTCCATGAATGGGTCTCTGTACGTTGACTTCTTTCTGATATACGCATCGGCACCAGTTGTCTCCCAACTCCAACGTCAACTACAGATAGCAATTGCTCAGGTGGTTGCTTCGACACAATCTCGAGGTTTTACAGTATTTGAAGACAAAACATGTGCACTTCATATCCATCGGTCCCGCACCTACACGGAACCAGACCTCAGACTCTTTGAAGAAATGATCCCTTTCCTACTAACAGTCTGCTACCTATGACTAATATTTGACCAGAAACTAACCTGGAAATACCACGTGCAACAACTGAAAAAGAAACTTCTTACAGCGATTTGTCAACCTTCGGATTTCATCGCAGTTCACCTGGGTGACAGACAGAATAACATCATTATGCCTTAACCGTGCTATCATACGGTCCAAACTGAACTATGGAAGCGTTGTCTACAGCTCTGCGAAACCAAATATTCTCAAAACACTGGAACCAGTTCACAATGCCGCCCTTCGCGTTTGTACTGGAGCTTTCCGCTCCTCCCCTAGTTCAGGCTCCTATGTGAAATCGGTGAGCCTAGCCTTGCGACAAGAACAAATCGACCTCCTGTTCTGTTGTCATATATATAATCGCCCCACCTCCCCTACATGTACCACAATCCGACGGTTACACCCCTTCTGGCTCCTTCCTCGAGCTTCTCACAGCGCATTGAGCGTCTCACTGTTTAGCTTGGGCTGCCACGCATGATGATGGACCCTTTCCCGCGAGATGCTATTCACATCTGGCGTATACCAGAAAATATGCTCTGCCCTCGCTATTTTTCTAGCTGAAAGGCAGATGTTGTACCCCAAAATCTTCGAGTTTTTTTATGGCCCATACAGAGATCCATCACGCTGGTAGCTTGCATATCTTCAGTGATGGATCGAAAGACGACGATGCTGTGGGTTGTGCAGTGCTACTCCCCGGATGCGTCGTCGCTAGGAGACTCCCGCCATTAGCGTCCGTCTTCACTGCGTAACTCACGGCCATTAACGACGCCCTCTTGGAGGCCGATACACTTACAGATACCAATATTTCAATCTCTAGTGAATTGCTTTGCGCCCTTCAAACCTTGGAGACCTTCAACAATTGCCATCCTGTTTTTTCTGCAATCTTGGACAGGCTAGTGCGATTGTCCTCCAGAAACAAGAACGTTAGTTTGTGCTGCATTCCGGGCCACTGTGGTGTGGTGGGCAATGAGCAGGCGGACGAAGCGGCGCGAAGAGCTGCAGTGGCGCCTGACCCAGCATAACAACGTCCACTCCCTTATAAAGACTTTTACCCAGCGATTAAAAAAGCTGTGCAAAATAAATGAAACATGGAATGGTCTGATGTTTCTATGAGAAATAAATTGCGCATTATCAAAGACACACCCATACCCTGGGTCTCTTCAAGCAGCCGTTCTCGACGGACTGAGATAACTGTATGCCGATTGAGAATTGGACATAGCAGACGAACGCACAGGCAACTAATGGAGGCGTCGCTACCCCCATACTGTATGGACTGTTAAGTCCCTCCTACAATTTGCTCACGTCTTAGCAGAGTGCCCCACCTGGACGGAATATCGACGCACATACTTCCCCAAGAGCCGGTTCCTGGACCCTCCTAATACACTCCGCCTAATGCTTACTGAGTTTCCCCATAAGCAATTCAGTGCGGAACCGCTCCTTAACTGTCTTCTAGAAACCCACCTTTTAGCTGAAATCTGATCTTGCTTACCAATAGATTCCTCCTTCCCGGAGGACCACCGCTTTCCTTGCTTATTCTGAGTAGAACACATCTGTTCTGCTCACTATAAGCATACCGTGAGTCAGGGCAATCCCGGAGACGGATAACGACTTGTCGATGACTAGATGCAGCGCTGGCTGCTGGATTGACGTTCGGTGCCAAAAGGACATTGACTCCAGTGCCCCAGAAAGCCTTGGCACTCTAATCTAATGTAATCTGTTATTATTATTATTATTATATGGTAGCTATATTGAAAAGGCTATAAATTATTTATTTATATATATGAAATTTTGTGCTTATATTTGTCCTATTTATTTTCGATGGTGGTTTGCAGGAGCAATTTCTATATTTTCTTCTACTCCGGCTGCAGGTGTACACATTGGGCATGTGCGGCGAAAAGGTGGTGGTGGGCACCGCCAACAGGCGCGTGTTGATCTGGGACCTGCGTAACATGGGCTCCTCACCCAGCTTGAGGCGCGACTCCAGCTTAAAATACCAGACACGCTGCATTCGGTGCTTCCCGAACAAACAGGTCAGAGAAGACAGATTGTGTCCGAGCTGCTAGCTACATCAGTATTATTACATCGATATCACTACATCAGTGAATTGTGTTGTATGGCAACGAAGCTTCATACGGTGCTTCCCCAACAAACGGGTCAAGGTAGACAGTTTGAGCATGGACGTTATTACATGAACACATACTGATGTTGCTTTATGCTTTAACTTACATTTTGAAACACTGAGGGTATTATCAGAAATGCGTGGCTTGTTTGATAATCACTCTGCTCGTCCTATAGTGATAACTAAACGCCCTGCTGCTGACACTGACCTCGGACCGCACTCCTGACCCAGGGTGTGGGTTGCGGGGTCTCTTTGTAGGACCCTTTAACGCAAAAAGGCTAAGTTTGTTGAAGTGTGCGAGTGGAGTGAGAGGTGCACATTGCCGTCGGCAACCTCCATTTCCTGTGGGATTCTGCCTAGTATCTGTATCTCTATCGTTCTAGGATTCGTGATTGTGCTCGTGTGTTCTGATTTTTTTTAGCACTCTGATGTTTTTAGATCCATTGGTTCTATCCTAGGGCTACGTAGTGTCAAGTATCGAGGGGCGTGTAGCTGTCGAGTACCTTGATCCAAGTCCCGACGTCCAAAAGAAAAAATATGCTTTCAAGTGCCATCGACTAAAGGAGGAGGGCATCGAAACCATTTACCCCGTCAATGACATAAGGTAATTAGCTAGCTAGAACATGGATAGTGTTGAGCCATATTTTTTGGTGCTAAAAATCAACTTGCAAATCACTATATCTAATTTTAGCTATAGAAGCCTGCTAAGATTGAAAAATTTAAGTTTATTTAATGAACGCAGCTTTCTGGGAGGTCCTGTCAATTGCTATAACTAAGAAGAGAACACCTGAACTAACCACTGCTTTTATCCAGCTTTCACAACGGTTATAATACTTTTGCGACGGGCGGTTCGGATGGCTACGTCAACATTTGGGATGGTTTCAACAAGAAGAGGCTGTGTCAGTTCCATAGATACCCCACATCCATCTCGTCCCTCGCCTTCTCAAACGATGGTAAGTCAGAGCGTCAGTACTCACATTCTGATGAGCATTAGATATATGTTCAT
>SDVV010032693.1:0-11391 GCA_016164225.1 Gammarus roeselii
CTCATTAAACAGCCTCGTAACTCATTAAACAGCCTCGTAACTCATTAAACAGCCTCGTAACTCATTAAACAGCCTCGTAACTCATGTTGCACTTGATTGGCATTTCAGCTTCAATGCAAATACAGATCAGTTCATTCTAATTCTGCAGTCATTATTGAGGCAGAGGCAACCAGACCAGTGCGTGCTCCTGTTCACTTCAGGGTTAGGACTCTTGTCCCACGGTCAGAGGAGGGGCTCAGTGAGACCAGTGCGTGCTCCTGTTCACTTCAGGGTTAGGACTCATGTCGCACGGTCAGAAAAGGGGCTCAGTGAGACCAGTGTGTGCTCCTGTTCACTTCAGAGTTAGGACTCATGTCCCACGGTCAGAGGAGGGGCTCAGTGAGACCAGTGCGTGCTCCTGTTCACTTCAGGGTTAGGACTCATGTCGCACGGTCAGAAAAGGGGCTCAGTGAGACCAGTGTGTGCTCCTGTTCACTTCAGGGTTAGGACTCTTGTCGCACGGTCAGAAAAGGGGCTCAGTGAGACCAGTGTGTGCTTCTGTTCACTTCAGGGTTAGGACTCATGTTCCACGGTCAGAAATTGGGCTCAGTGAGACCAGTGCGTGCTCCTGTTCACTTCAGGGTTAGGACTTATGTCCCACGGTCAGAAACGGAGCTCATGAGACCAGTGCCTGCTCCGGCTCCCTTCAGGGTTAGGACTTATGTCCCAGGGTCAGAGATGGAGGCAGAGGCCGCGGAGTTTCGATTATCATCAGAGGGGTATATTGCAAGGGTAAAGTTGAACATCTCAGTATATGTGTTCAAATAGAGAGCATATTGCTCCAGACATCATTGCAATCGTTAAAATTATTACAGCGTTGATCGAAATTTTATCATCTTATCTGAAGACTGTATTCACGTGATAAATTTTGTGACTTGAATGCAATCGCTTGATTTATTTACCCACCATCACCACTCCCACCAGCTTTCTTTCAAATGAACAATATGGATATCCGTCTCTCCTGGACCACGTGTGGTTTACGCTGTGTAGTTGCAGTACCGGAATATTTTATTTACACATAATTGTGGTTTCCCACCCTCAAGTCAAAATTGGAGATGGGCATGAAGAAGTAGTGGGATGGCAAAACAATGCAGTCTCTCAAAGATGGAGAGTGTCATGTGGTGGGAGTAGAAGATACGTGAAGCAGCAACACAAAAAGAGAAGTCAACGACAGTTGCTTTTGGGAGAGGTCCGATAGAGTAGACAAAACGTGTTAGAAAACATTATAATGTGAGTCAGGGACGAAATACTGGTAATCGGGAAGAAAAGAAGATGTACGATATGATCGAGTACTGAGAAAAGCGTAATAAAATGGCTTTTGGACTGGTCAACGAGACTGACTGTATTTTGCTCAAGGGATAATAAGAACTGCAGAAAAAATAATTTAAAAAGTATAACATGAACCGCAAAGGATGAAAGGAAAAAATATATAAAAAGCAAAATGAGAAAAAAATCATTAAAAAAGCACATACAAATATATTGAGGGAAAACATATGCAGGTGTTGAGGTCGGAGATGGTTACAACGAAAACGTCGATAGAGTGTTGTAATAAGAGTAGGCGAGGAAAGAGGAACAGAGCGTGAAAAGCGATGCAAAGTTAGGAAGTGGGAAAATGGAGACACAATGAAGAAATATGAACAATAGGAAGAGAGACGAACAAAATGAACAAATTTGGTCACAATTGGAAGGGATGAACAAAACAGCAGAGGAGTAACACAGTAGAGAAGGAGTAAAAGAGAAGGGAAATATAGACGAAACGTTTATATCTAATGGCATTGAAAGGCGTGAAGTAGAGAAGAAGATATCCGAGAAAAAATTGAAGTATACTAGGGAAATCTTTAATCAAGGAATGAAACAAACTATGAACAGTAACCACAAGACGGTTTGTTGGACTGAGAAGCACAAGGAAACCTATCGATCGATGTACTGTACATACCATAAATTGTATCGCACTTTTTTGGGTAATATGCCCACGATAAAATATAGGTAAAAAATCTATTGATGATGGGAATAATCGCTAGGTTATTATATTAAAGAGGTCCTACATGTATCCCACATAAGACCTCTTATCTATAATCTATTTCACGTCCGAGCAGGTTTACCTTTGCCCTGAGTTCGTTTGTGAGGGACAAAACTTCCTTTATAACGTGAAAAGAAAACGGAACTTTCGGAAAATTCTCGTTCGTGAACTGTTCGTAGATCTTTGGAAAATTGGGAAAATTGGGAAAATTGGGAAACAAGTTTCATTCTCTGGCAATTTACAGTTGCAAGGCTGTTTAGTGTTTCCGGGATATTTTAATTAACAATATCTTCGCTTATCACCAGAAAGTGTCCTTGAAATAACCACAATTTATTATAATTTCAATGTATACAAGAAGAAACTGTACTCACTTACATCTTAGGGACTAAAGTAACGCGTCGAAGTTTAAGAGAAGCAGCCTGTGTACTGAGCAACGTCGCCATCTTTACAGTGAGAACTGTTCCAAGCAAAAAAAATAGAGCTATATTATTTTTTAGAAATAAATTCATACATTCGGTTCTTCACGGCGGATTCAGCCGCAGAATGAACTTAATTCACGGAGAGGGACCTCTTTATCGCTCTATAAACATGTTTATTAATATTTAGGAACATAGCTTTCTATCATAATTATAATATGATGAATTCGAACAGCAAGTTAACAAGCCGAATTTCGATTTTGTGACCATATAATTTACAGAGCCTCGTCTGCATGTCATTTAAGGTGTTTCCTTGGATAGGTACTGTTTAAAGCGCTGCCTATTGTTCACATCTTAGCATCTTAAAATAGTACCTTGATCAATTGAGTAAATGGTACTGACAAATAAATGTTGTAAAAGGCTAAAATGATATCTCTAGGCAAACGAGCCTCGGCTATTATCACACTCGTGACAATACTTTTTCTAGGCTATCAAATCTGACAGGTGGGATGAGCAGAAAATTTCGATCATAAAATGATAAATTTGTTATTTTCATCAACAATAAAAATATTTTCCTCGTGATCAACCCTGAGATTATTTTTCTGGAAATGGTTCCAGCAAACACACTTCCATTGCAGCTCGACCAGGAAAGAATTAAAGGCTGACATCGTGTGATGTTTCATTCTCCACACGTCCCGAATGGAAATACTCTTCCAGTGAGTGTGAACTCCACGAGATTTACAGCCTTCGTCTCTGTGCCTATTCATAAATAAAAAATCACGTTCTCTGTAATATTATTGACTCTGACTTGACACCATTTCTTATCTCTCGGCTGAGCTGATATTTGACGTTACTTGCTCTTATCAAAGAGCTGAAGTCAATTCGCCTCTTTGGAATTACCGAGACGGAGTAATATTATCTTTTTCTTTAGGGTTTTATGTTACAATAAAAGTGAAAGTGCAAATAAGTGATGCACATCAATGCGTGCGCGCTAATAACATCTAACGTAACTCTGTAAATAGACAATCAAAGTCTTTATATATGTTTTTGAATCCTACTTCTTGACTGTCAGTTCACAGACATAACATCTGTCTGATTTGCAAAAATAATATAATTGGTTGCAGTAGAGGAATATAGTAGTGGTAGCTAATTTGACAAAATGTGTCTTTCAATTACTTAATCTGTTCAAGCTACATTTTAGAGACTCGTCATGCAACGATTTGCATTATTAAAATGAAATCTACTGGGGCCTCTCACATGGATGTGTCCAAAATAACCCGTTTGGCTCAAAATTCGGCTCGGGAACAGAGTTAATCTAATCTAGATCACCCTGACTTGTTTTAGAAGTAAGATTCTAAACTTTTGTTATATAATGCACCAATAATGTACATGACACATTTCTCAAATACTTCCAGTATATCGGATACGAATAAGTTTTTTTAACTCTATTCCATGTCAAAACGAAAATCTTGAAGACACTCTGAGAAAATCTTTTGTAAATGTCCAGATGACCGTAATCTGCAGCTGAAAATTTCTCCTTCTCTTGAGAAGAAACCTGGAGCTGAGCTTCAATGGTAGCTCCGAGAGTAGCTAAGTTGACAATTGTGAATACGTCCGTGAAGGAAAATCGTCTCCAATTGAAGATTTTCTGGCGTTGCAATTCACTGGATCAACAGATTATTGAATGTGTCCCATCGTCCCGATGCCAGACTAAGTCAATAGTTCTCAAAAGGAATTTTCTTGACTCCAAAATCTTGAGTAGCCAAAACTTTACTCGTCTGTGTCAAAGTTGTCACAATGGATATCTCTGAGCTGCTTGTTGGGGTTTCTGTCACAATACTCCTCGCGACAGTCGGTTGCTCAAAGTTCGGACAAATGCTACGGCTGCCGATGGTCGCAAAGAATGTCTTCGACTACTAGAGGCTCTCGACGAGGTCTAGATTCATCAAAGTACCGATAAGGGCTCGGATAGTAACGTTCATCAACAGTATATCGTAGAACAGATTGTACATGTCGGTTGGAGCCTACTGCACCCGCTGTGGGATGGGCATCAATGAAGGTGTCCGTGAATCAGAGGCTGCTTACCGTCAGCCAAGCGTTTTCTCCTGTCTTCTATGATGCATATTATAGCTCAAAACTCCTCCACATTTTATTGAGGCTTCGAGCAAAGTAGAAACCCTTTTCTCCACACCAGCGCACTACTCGGTTGATAACTTGGGGCCATCCATACGGCGACGTTGAGAACTTTGAAGCCACGGAAATGGACGACTTCGAAGAAGTCAAATACGAAGAAGACTTGAATTATCCATGAGAGTCATTCTCCTAGAAATGTGCTCCGACCGCCATGGAAGCCCTGCTGTGCTTGGTGGCCACAGCGAATTTGTGAAAAACTTTTGCACGGTCGCGGACCGTCGCAATCCTCGTCGACTGCTCCGACTCAGACATTTTTTGCTCACAGTCGCCATCTCTGGCGGCCATAAAGAGTCCGTCCATACAGTCAGAAAAAATAGCTAAAGTGTTCGAAATGCCGTTGGCTTGTCGAATATGACTAAACTCACATTTAGAAAAAAAAATCCTAGCAACATTCACATATGGTATCCCTTGCTTTGGTAATATAAATAAACCATGTAAGTTCATTTGTGTTACAAAATAACTGACCCAGAAAAGGGTGAATCAATTCTGGTATTGACGAAAACTATCATCTTAGTCCATTACGCAGACTTGAAAAGGAAGGTACAATTTTACACACTACAAATTTTTTATCATAAAATCTGCAGGCACACTGTAGGGCTTTGAGATAGAATTATAGAGCCCCACAAAACGCATTCTCAAAATTTTGGAGCCCCATAATACGCATTCCAAATCACTGACAGGCAATTGAAGGACGGGCACAACACGACTTACAGCATAAGTAGTCGGGGCGCACCCGTACTGCTTGTACGGTTTTTGAGACGGATCTATCCCGCTACATGTGTTTAAAGAAATGTGTTATTGCTCTGGAAAAAAATATATAACTTACTGTTGGGTCTTACTTGACCCGGTTATCACTCCTTGATCTCTTGTCTTGTAACCTCAGTAGGGCGAACAAAATAAATGAAACTGTTATATTGGACTATAAAAGTGTTCTTTCGTAAATACCTTTCTGAAGAGACTGAAGTATTACGTTCAATTTACGACCGAAATAATGAACACTAACCACCAAGAAGAGAATTGGATTTGTTTATGCAGCACAGTTTTCATGTGAAGAAACTTTACGCCTATAATATTTGCTTTGCACTCAAAGCCAAAAACTGTCTCGACTTATGGCGATAAGCTTCAGGGCTCGGAGTATGAAATTAGGAACATAAATTGTAACCTGGTTCATTAATGCTTCAAATTAAGGATGTCAAAAATACTAGCGGGTCGAATCGTGTAGCACATAGAAAAAAATGAATAACTACCTTTAATTGGAAGTTGGTTTTTCGTGGATTATTTCGTCGCCGAGAATTCCTTTGTAATTAGACTGATTTCATTGACTGAAGATAAGCGAAAAAATAATCTTGACTCCCTGTTAACAAACTCACACACTTGAAAGATTTTCAACACTTTCAAAAGTTCAATAAACAGATTCAACACCTTCGTGTACATTATTTTGTTAGGCTAAATATAGCACTTCACCACACTTACTATATCATACAAATAACAAATATCGAAAGGCCTCGTGACATTCTGGCGCTTTACAGCGTAGACCTTTCATCGAGAATACACATCAAACCTGATCAGGGGCACAACTTCATCATAGTAAGGTATTGTGGTTACACAAGGAGTTTGCTAGTTCTAGGGAATAAATGAGTACATTAACATTAACGCAACAGTTGAAAACATTTGGAAGACAGAAAAATGTGAATACATTTTTGACCTCACTCTCGTGCATATGGTCCGGGCATCTGCATTTCACTGTCATGAGAATTGCTATTCGCTGCTTTACAATGTCACAACAATGTATTCAGGTAACGAATACAATATCGAATATGCCAGCATGGCCAGATATTAGACAATATGGACAATAATTTCGTTCGAACCTACCTTCAGTTATTAATAAACACAAACTAGCGAGTGATCCGTGTATAAAACATGTAAAATATACCAGTTAGGTGTAAAATATAACAGTTAGGTGTAAAATTTACCAGTTAGGTGTAAAATATACCAGTTAGGTGTAAAATATACCAGTTAGGTGTAAAATATAGCAGTTAGGTGTTAAATATATCAGTTAGGTATAAAATATACCAGTTAGGTAAACTTCCCCTTCTTCTACCGGTCGAATGAGCAACAATTCAGCAGCAGCAGCAGCATGTATTGTGCTTCTGACGTTGTCGTCACGACTACAACAACAAATACCATTTACAAACACAAGGAAGAGAACGATGCGATAATCGATTCCTGAGGAACTAGAAATTTCCTGGTTTCAGGGCAAAGATTATCTCTTTATTTGTAGTTCCAGGTTGGGACCGTGCAGTGAGATATCATTCAAACCAAAAGATTTGAATATTTTTCACCGAAAGTTGCTTATTAAAGAGCAGAGGTGAACCCTTTGAAAGGCTTTAGGTCGGTCCAACAGGACGAGTAATGATAAGCAGTTTGGTCAATTTCTTCGTAGACGAGTTCGTAGAAATTGTACTTTTATCAGTAGATACCGTACGCCTAGGTGCATACTGGCAGTCGCTAATAGGTTATTGCCCTCTAAGTGGTCCAGGAGTTGCTGAGAAATATATTGTCCAGAGCCTTGGAAGTTTGAGGTAAGAGAATTATGGGTCTACAATTTGAGGGATTGTTCTCCTAACCTCGTTTATTGCATCGCTATAATGTGGCCATGTTTGACACATGAATGGAAGGTGCATGTGGATTTGGATGTGCTTATGAACAGCTGAATATATGGCAGCATTAGGTCTGTTACGTCATTTAGCTACTACCGCTTTTTGTTATCGTGCACAAAGGAGTACGTGTTTTTGAACGGATAAATGACCAAGATCATTTCTGCTCCATTTGTTGGCTTGGGTGAGCATGTTTTCTTCGTAGAGGGGGAACTGTAAAAGAACGGTGGTGTGTGTCGAGTTGGCTCTTTTCTTTCCAATCACCGTATCATAGGTATGTTGACATTGGTAATAAATCATTGAATATTGCAGTTATTGCATCTGGGCTCGGTAGTTGGACGACTTGATTGGCTGCTCGTCTGGCACGACATTCCTGAGGAAGTTCCAGGTCAGCTTGGGCCTATTCTCTGCTTTCTCTACATGAAAATGGTCGCCGACATTTTTGGTTACACGTCCCCGTTGGCGGTCTGCACGATTCTTGCAATCAATCTGATACATTCATGTTATTTGTGGAATGATTAGAATTGTCCACTATACGTACTACTTAGAGATTGTATAGACCATCTTGACAACAAAGTCAAAAGTTTGAGAGTGTGGATTGATCCCAATACGACATTTATACATCATGTTGATAAGCTCTGTTCCAAGCTGAATGGTATACTAATGTTTCTCAGTCGAACGAAGAAACAACTCGATTTCAAGTCCAAACTTTTCGTAATCAATGCTTTGATTTTTTCACATTTAAACTACCGCCCCACCATATGGGGTAAGTGCACGAAAACATTAGTCTCAGACATTCAACGAAGCATAAACCTCACCGCAAAAGTAGCTCACAATGGGAACTTTAGAAAGAACGATCACGTGACACCAATTCTAAAAAAACTCGGGTGGCTGAACATCCAGGAACGACTAGAACTGAGCGACGCAGTACGAGTTTTTAAAATTCAGAACAAGCTCTCCTGTTCCAACGGGGTTGTGTTGACAACTCGAAAAGCGGCCCATCAACGATCAACACGGAATAAAAATAACATTGACACCGAGTTCAGAAGAACAGAGATTGGGGTCAAAACTTTCACGATTTCAGGTCCAAAGACTTTCAACAAGCAACCAGCTGACATTCGGAACTGCGCAGCCGTATCTTCTTTCAAGCTGAAATGTACCACTCTACTGCTTGCCCGCAGGCAGGGGCAGGCTGAGTCAAACAATGGATGACGATTAACATGGAATTGGCAACGTAACACTATATTTTCCAGCTCGCTCAGAGCATCTACACTATCACCCTGTTAACACGACTCTGTTTCATCCCCGATTCACTACTTTCGTATTTCCGCAAAGCGTGTAATTTAACGTCACGTATAAAGACAGTGATCTCCTCGCACAGCGTTGCTTAAAATATGCCCTGCCTGGACCACACATGCAAGTATGACAGAACCGTTAAACGCATGTATGGCAAAACCCTCGAACTGATACCCACACATAACCAGATACTGTAACCTTTGCCTCCCAACGTATCAGGCAAATAATCAACCAATTGCGTCATCAAAACATAATGTCTGATCGCAATGCTATGCGTCATCACGATGGACCGCCTGTTTATTATGTAATTTTAATATACTTGGCTATTTCTCCGGCTTCTCGCTATGTTTCGGAAAAGGTTATGCTAATGCTCAGTTAAAGGTTAGATGCTCGCTACCGGTCACTAACAAGTTCACTCACTCGGTTATACGATGGGATGAACGCCATAAGGTCCTGACCCAGCATCATATGTATTTTAAATTTATTTTAAATTTGCGCACCCATCATCAACTGTACTTCAGATTTGTAGATCCATTCTCATGTGACTCTTAAATGTGTGTATATCTATGTATAAACTTACGGCGGTAAAATTAAACCATTCCATCTGTATATGAGCTCCCCAACTCACATAGGCCCATCCACACACCAAGACCCTTTGACACTTGTACTTGGCGAATGATATGAATAAAGACTGCCTACACGCAGTGATGGACTCTGTATTGTCACCTAATCAGACCTGATGGCCCCGCCTCTCAATACACGCACTCCAGACTGATTGCGCATATTTATTTATGTTATTGGCCAATAGGCCTTCTACGTGTATTTGTGCATATGTATGTATTGTTCATACGTAATTTAGATAGATATGTCTCTCCGTGTGTAAGTACGCACTCTGTTCCCGTGACACAAAAATCATCTCACCGGTTTGTGTATGAACGCATACAAATGTAAATATATTTATTTCTTGGTTGTTTGCTATGTCAGTGGTTCTCTAATTCACATAGACACACTCATACCGCCACACTCTTTGCTGTTCAATTAATTGGGCTGTGGGTTTGAACTATAAAATTCATACTAATTACATTAGGATATAATGCATACTCATTGTGCACCTCAAACCTACCTTGAAAGCTCTTTCGTCATGACACGTTAGGGAGCTCAATGTTCCACAAGAACAACACACCACTCGTGTACGAAGAAACCTTTTCAAGTTAATTTTATATCATAATAACGATCCATTCTCTGCTTTCTTGTTTTGCCAGTGACTGTCTCGCATAGACCCACTCATACCGTCGCATTCTTTGCGACGGCAGTACACTGGCAACCCTATGAATTAGGCTGTACTGCCGAATTATCAATTCTCATTCTAACTGATTGTTTTATAAAAGATCCAATTGTTAAATCGCAACACCTTATGTCAACAGGATACAGTGCATATTTATTGTGTATATTAAAACTTACCCTTATAGCTTTCTCGTCATGACATGTTTCGGCAATAGTCGAGTTCGTATGTGCAGCTAGGATAGTAAAATGGCTCCCTACCGCTCGCACACAAGTTCTAAGCTTGACTTTTTACCAATTTTAGATTCACTATGCATAAATTTATTGTTTCATAAGAAGAACATACCATCTGTGTATGAATAAACTTCATTAATTTATTATTTTTTGATGAGGATCTTTGAAAACATAAGGGAATCAACGTATATCATCTTTAAATGTATAACTTGCTGTTTTCAATCGCTGCATCTCGTTCTTCAATCACGGCATACTTTATTTCCCATGTTAAGTATTCAATTTACACATAAACTACTATCTATTCTAATACCGTCAGCATGAAAAACACTATTTTGTTCTTTTCTGTTAGCAGTACGTATGTTTGAGAGGGGAAGGGAGTGGGCGTGGGCTTAGGTGTGTGTATGTGTGTCTGTGCGTGTGTGTGTGTGGGTGTGGGTGTGTTCATGTGTATGCGCGTATATTTTTTCATCGGATCGTATGAGTGATGCATTTGTGTGTGTTGTTTATTGCCTGAAAAATCAAATACCTAAATAAGGGCTCTTTGTAACAAATTTTTCTATAGTGTGTCTTCAATAAATGGTTTCATTTGATTTGATTTGATTTGACAATACTGAAATTTGTTTAACATTTTGAAACACCAAATTAGCTATCAATTAAGCCCCGTAGAATTCTAATCAGTGGTTTGGAATGCAAATATAAAACTGAACGAAAATGAGGCAGTGTTGAATTTCAATTACCCTTAGAATCCAAATCGACACGATGTACATTGAGTCTTTGTAGAGTCCCGTTATTCGTGCTGTCGATTATCCACCATCGGCAATTCGGAACACAAACGAGCATTATTAGGCATCGTACAATTCTGTTTATACTAATTCGGATACACTTACTATTCATGAAGATTAGCAGACTCAATACAGCAGTCGCAGTGCAGCCTCTCTGGGGTGTCGAGCTGGCTGCAGGTCTCTTGACTGGAAAGTGTCGTGCCGGTTCAGGTGTTCCTCACACGGACGGTTGGTGTGCTCAACAGTGGCACGATACGAGGTTCCTTGAGGGGTGGTGCCTCGCTGTTTGGTAAGCCTTTTCCCGGTTGAGCCTCTCGATCGATGAGTCAAAACCTCTTGAAAGCAGTCATTCTTGAGTTGGTGGGCGTATGACAAATTGAGCTTCCTGGCGGCTTCACCTCCTGAGGTCATGATGCTGTCGACTGCTTAGCCTCATGGGGGATCAATAGTGGCGCGGCAGTTCATGTCAATTG
>SDVV010032694.1:0-11391 GCA_016164225.1 Gammarus roeselii
CAAATAGTAATAATTATAATGCAGCAGATTGAAATGGAATCAATTTGATACAATTTTGATGCCAGATGTTCATGACCGCGCCTCAAACACGCGTCATGTGGGTGACACGATAGCAGTGGTTCTCCGGATTGCAACCCTCAACAGACCCTGGTTCAAAACCCTGTCGTGAACATCTGTAATACCATTTCAACAACCGTAAGACAAAGCACATACAAACTTCTGTAACAATACCAGTAGTTATAGAGAAATGTGTAGCTCAGTTAAATCCGTCGAGATTTCCACCCTCTACAAGGTGTTTATTTCCGCTCTGTGTAGCACTTCGTAAGTCTGCATGCAGTAGCGACATTTTATTAGGATTGCAATTAGGTATACAAACACGCGTGCTTGCTATTTATTTCAAGAAGGCGCCAGAAAAGGACCACCCCTGATGCGCCACAAAAGGGCAACACCTGATGCGCCACAAAAAGGCAACACCTGATGCGCCACAAAAAGGCAACACCTGATGCGTCACAAAAAGGCAACACCTGATGCGCCACAAAAGGGCAACACCTGATGCGCCACTTATCACTCTACCTCTTGACCTATTATCAGAACGACACCACCATGCAGTTGGCTGACGATCATCACTCATTTGGATCTCAAAATAGTAGAAACACTTCTCCAAGTGGGTGCCAAAGTCCCCCGAATGCACCTCATTATCATGTACCTCCTGCCCCCGACGAGGATCTCGGGGCTCTCGATTATCAGCGGCTGTAGAGGTCTTGTCCTAAGTCTGATATCAGAGGACTACGATCACCTGTACGAGGAGTTAGGTCACTGTAGGTCAACAAACCATAGTTCAACAGTTGTTTTCAAGACGAATCATCTTTAGGGAGAGCAGCAGCTTCTGTCTAGATACTTAGACTGGGAAAGTCAGAGGATTCACTCCCTCCCCCTCCCCAAGAAGGGCGAACTTGGAACGGAGTGGCGGCCGGGTGTGGTTTACTTCCTGGGGAAGCGTCGGGACCTTCAAGGGTGGTTAATTTCCGCCTAGTTTCTCGTGATCCCTTCGATAGCATCGTCAACGCGGGGTCGAACAGTTCTAAGTTTATCAGGAGATGCCAAAGCTTGACGAGACACAGGGTGAAGAGACCGTTCTCAGAGTCCTCATTGAGTTGAGACGTGACAATCATATCGGTGGATATGGACAAAATATGTAGGTGCAATTGTTAAGCAAATAGAGTAAGATACATTTCTAGATACTTTGGTCCAAAGCATCCTTGTAGACATCACACCAAGTTACTCGTAAAGGAATCTAGATGCTGCATTTGGCCCCACACTGGGTAGCGGGCCAAGTCATGTACTGTAGTGGCAAGAGCGGCGCGTTTTGAGCAGTTAGCGGCAAGCCTGCTTAACGTGTCCACACCCAAGGACTCTCGACATACTGGTTAGAAGCGATAATCTTGCACTATGTCACCCGAAGGGCAAATCTGGGCGTTGTTGTCGCCGAGGGCTCTCGAGACCCGTCGCAGATAAGCAGTTTCCGTCCGGTGTCCCTCAGGTGGAGACAACACGCGAGGTATTGCCAGCACCGGTGATCGCTAGTAAGTCTAATGTGAGGTTGCGATGGTAATCGTGGGTTAGATGGTGTTACTGAACACACGTAATGGTACATGCATCGGTTCGTGTATAAAGTTACCTCAACTCATGAACGCAGATAATGGCACCTTAGCGTGTGGATTGCGTAGCAGATAATAATTGGGTGGGGGGGGGGTCGCATGACGTGACTGTTCAGAGATCAGCATTGGCAAGGACAGCTTTTATGCAACTCTGTTACATAACATCAATGATGTAAATGTGAGAAGACACAAAAGCAAATCAAGAGCATAAAAGTCGAGGCCTAAAAAAACCTTGGATATGTTCAGTATGAATAGAGGCCAGAGCGAGTCAGTAATAGTGGTCATAACACCACCTGAATGTTTGCTGTAAGTCCAAACGTTGATAAGCAAGCAAAAAGTTCAAGGTAAGTTACCTTGCTCACACGTGTACAGTCGCCAGCACCGCATGCTCATGCGGTGGATAAACAAAATTAGTTATGATTGAAGATTGAGAAAAATCTTCACTATTCATTTTCGCGCTCAATATTTGTCGACATCATTTAGTAGACATCATTCATCAAGAATCTTCGTGAAGATAGAATAGTCCGGATTTTCTGTAACGTTAAATTACACGTGAGAGGAGTAGTTTATTTTTTGGTGGTAGACTAACCATGAAACTATGTTTTCTCTCGTGTACTGTACAGTAGCGAAAGAAAACATTCGTTCATGATTAAATATTATGAGAAACCTTCAATGATGATTTTCCGCTCGACATTTTAACCCATTGAAAATATAGTTGATATTATCCTTAACGAGGTTGTCCAAATTTAACACCGTAAAACTTTTCCATTTGAAGTTTAATTCCACGTAGGAAAATTTCTTCATTCGTTTTTTCGGTTTTAGACTGACCATAAACAAATATTCTTTCGCTAATGTACAGCAGAGAGCGAAAATTCGTTTACGATTTAAAACCAAGTGAACTCATCAGAAATTTGATTAATATTACTCATCAAGAGGCTTTGTCCGCACATAGTCCCGTAAGAAATTTCTTTATGGAGTTGAATTCCACGAGCGTAAGTCGAATGTTTTTTCGGTTGCAGACTAACCACATTCGATTTTTTGCTCGTAACGATACATTAGAGCAAGAAAATCATTCATGGTTGAAAATAAAGCAAAATCTTCAATGTTCATTTTTCGCTCAATATTTGAACTCATTGGGAATATAATCGATATTATTCATTATGGAGCTTTGTTCTCGTAGAATAGTCATAATTTTCTATATGAAGGTACATTACAACGTGGGAAAAGGGGAGTTATGTTTTATTCTGCAGCTTAGCCATACACTAGTTTTCTTTGGCTACTGTACATGCCATCAGCAAATGTTGGCTTGCCGTGGACATCCAGATATATTTTATACGTGCAATAACCATTTACGCACAATACCAAAGATATGTGAAATCCATTAAAAATTTGATCATGCTAAAGGTTATAATGAAACCCATTAATAAATCATTCGAAATCAAAAACAAATGGAAGAAATGTTATACGATACTTTTACATTAGATGTGGCCTGATATATTTACGAAACATTGTCGTCAGAAAATACCAGAATAACCAACACTTAGCAAATACCGCCTGTTGTGGAAGCCGAGCAGGTGAATAGTGTGGTTGCCGCGTACGATTTTCTGAACAACAGAGCCCAATATTCAAACTTTTTCGTTTCAAATTATGACTAACGCTCAACCAAACTGAACGTCGACGTGGTTATCAGACCCTCCCCGTTCCACATGTATGGTAACTGGAACAGAAAGGTGAAGACTAAGTTGATCAGTTGACGCACGGGATGAGTCAAACTCATTCAACTGCCAACATTCTTTCTTCAGTTGTCATACGAGCTTCAGGCAATCCGAGCATTAAAAGAAAAAGCGTGATGTATATCATTGTCTATTCCGTATTTACAGATTGAAATCCAATACAGGTGTGTGGTTCTATTGAACACGGGGGAGAGGTTTACACCAAGATATTCATCACGCGAACTGAAGGTGATAACCTCAATGAACCAAGTCCACTTAGGTAAGTCGTTCCAATCTTGACTTGTCCGGTATATCCTAATATGACTGAATTATACCAACAAAGAGAGCACAGTATTGCGAGAGGGTGGCAGGTGGTCGCAACCCAGTAATATTAGACATGAGCCGCAAGATGGCCAAAGTATCCTACGCAGTTGGCATGTGGCTGCTAAATGGTAATTGGATCTCTGGCGTGATGCTAGTGAGAGTGATCTGGGCAGCTAATGAAATTAGACCAAAATGTCAGATTGAAGTTTACTTCGAAATATTGGGCCCCTAAACATTGTTCAACTATATGGTCAGAACACATGGAAATTATGGTGCAATTATTTCTGTATATGTCTAAATATATAGTGCACTCAGAGCCAGATTATTTAGGATTTTTGAAAATGAACAAGGCTCCTCTGAAAGAAACTTGGAAGTTACAATCACAATGATTAATACAACATAGTTCAAGCTACAATCACAATCGTGCATACAAAATCAATATTCCGACGCGAGTTGAAGTTCAAAGTGCCCGTCAACCGGTAAAATGACAAGTAAACACATTTTGGCTTTACTGCTCCAGCTCAAGTCAAAACAAACACATGGATCATGTGCCGAGACGGTATCGGTCGTCCACTCGTTGAGACTACAGCATCTCCTCAACAGGATGGAGCTGCTGTCACGGTATGACATCGACGTTACGCGGCTAATGGCAATTATTGACCAAGTAGAAATGCCGAATACTATTTTTGATTCCGGAATGGCAAAACTGAATAGAAAGTCTACCGACCAATACTAGAGAGAAAGTGTAAATGCGCCGATATAATGTTATGAAAGAAACGTACCGATACAGATACAGACACTAGGCCGCATCCCCCAGAAAAGGGGGTGGCCGACGGCAAGGCGCACCTCACACCCTCATACGCTTACACTCACACAACTTAGCCCTTTTTGGCTAAAGGGTCCGGCCGGTAGCCCCTCAACTTACTCTGGGTCCCGAATGCACCGAGGAACCGTCGTTAGCAGCAGGGCCCGACAGTTTTCACTGGTTTACCCCCGCCGCGTCATAATGACCGGGCTTCCCCCACCCACGACCATCCCGACAGCGGGATGCCAAGGGCGGGAAAGCACATCAGAGCAGCGCTCTCGCCTGTTCATTGCACGCTCCCGCCACCTCCACATTAATGTCTCTCCTTCCCAACGCCTGCTACAGACCATCCATCCACCCAAACTTCGATCCACCTCTAGGCCTGCGACCACTCGCCTCCGTATCACCGTAAAAATGCTCAATACGATGTGCTATCACGAACTTCTCAACGAAGAAGATGTGCTGGGACAAAGATTCGTCTAACAGCGAAACGGACAGTTACGAATTAAATATGTAATAGCCAGAGTTCAATCAATGGACGGTAGCAAAAGAAACTTCGTGATTGGGAAACTATCACAAAGACGCAATACTTTACAATTAATAATTGAACTCACCACGTATATTTGGTTCCATCATTATTAGCGAACAAAGCTTTCGAATGAATTCTGCAATTAAAATTTCATTTCTTTCCAACAGTACAGCGAAAATCTAGCACAGAGTAATTTGTTCTTATTAAATCAGCGAACATCCGTCCGCTACGGTACACGAGCGCAATAAAATCTTTATGTGACTGAAAAACAAACTACCTTGACTTTTCCCCATGAGGTATTAATTTCACTTGTCAAGGATTTCGGTTACCGTTTTACATCCGAAGAGAACCGCTTGTAAATGAGATCGAGATTCAAAGATGTTCAAATGTGTAACATAGAATATTAATTTGAGAACTTCTGTTACGTCGTACATCATTCACGAATTTAGTTGATAGCAAACTTGAATGACCAATCAACGTAATGTAATGAAACAAAATTGAAAACTGGTAGAATCATTTCAACGCCGATGTTGGGATAAAAGACTGATATGCTTCCTAGTTACGGGGTAACCATCAGCGACTTCGCCACCACACGCTGCTCATCAAATACCTATATAAACTCAAACGAGCAAACTGAGCTAGTTCGAGTTCATTTCTCCTAGTGCTGAAAACTATAAAAAATATTCGAGAGTATTTGAATAACTGGTAGAGCTCATCAACATCTTAGGTCTATAAAATCCATTTATCTTACACACGTCGGCTAAGAGTTCACTGAAAACCGAACGAGAGGAGTTACTAATCATACAGACAGATACAGACAATAGGTCGAAATTCCCCAGCAAGGGGGGTGGCCGACGGTAAGGCGCACCTCACACCCTCATACGCTCACTCCCACAGCTTAGCCCTCAAGCGCAAAAAAGTCCGGCCGATAACCCCGCAACACACACTCCGGGTCATGAGTGCGGTTTGATGTTAGTGTCGGCAGCAGAGCCAGACTGTGCGACTGGTTTACCCCTGTCGCATCATGGAGACCTGTCACTCCCCCCCCCCCGCCCACGACTATCCCGTCTCTCAACGATGTGCCTAGGGCGGGAACTCGCATACAGGCAGCGTCAAAACTCAACCGTTCAGAATCTTTCTCTACTCACGTCTATCCAGTGCACGCTATCTCGCTACCTCCACACACATGGAATCTCCTTCCTAACGCCTGCTTCACACCATCCATCTACCCAAACTTCGGTCTCCTTCTATGCCTAAGTCCACTCTCTTCTACCTTCCACATCCTTTTTACCAATCTCCCCTCATTTATCCTCACCACGTGTCCGAACCATCTCAAAACAGGCGCATGTACTCTGTCCTTCACCTTCCCCGTTCTGATTCGAACCACGTCGATTGTAAACCTGTCTCTCAGCAATCCTCCAGCCATACTCCTCAAACATTTCATCTCAAAAACATTCAACCTTCTCTCCTCTGCTCTCACTCCAAAGTCTCGGCTCCGTACAGCACAGTTGGAGCTCATTACGCTCTTTAGTTCATCCAACACTTTACACCCTTCCTTCACTCGCGACTTCACCTCAGTTTCCACTAGATCAGTCTTCTCCAGAGGAGAAGAAACGAAACATAGATGTTAAAAATAAATTTGTAGTACGCAAGCCCCTGGTCGGGGCATACTTAGTGCTCCATTTCAATTAAATTCCAGCTAAAACTCAGTCTTCGCTAACATCATTAAACGAAATTGCAAGTAGGGAAAAAAATCGTTTGTCGATTGATGATTGAGAAAAATTCAACGTTTATTTTCCGCTCGTTATATAAACTCATCGGAAACATTTGATATTATTCATTGGGAGGGTTTGTTCAGGTTCAAAGATTTTTCTTTAAGAAAGTAAATTCCACGTGGGAAAGGTAGCTAACTACCTATCCCACGTGGAGTTTACCTTCTTATAGAAAACTCTTCGAACCTGAACAAAGCCTCCTAATGAATAATGTCAAATGTTCCCGATGAGTTTTTATACCGAGCGGAAAATAAACGTTGAATTTTTCCTCAATCAACATCAATCTACCACCTTTCTAATCTAACTACCCTAGATTAGGCTAACCATAACCGGTTTTAGACTAACCATAGACGAATTTGCTTTCGCTACTGTACAGTACTTACAGAAGTTTAATTTAAAAATCTTGAATTACCAAATTTTAGGGCGTTCGAGGATTTTAAAAATTTGGCATCTATCACGTTGGTTCAAATGATAGGTGAAGAACTTGTTAACGAATGAAACAAGCACAAATTGATATTTTCGTGCGTGCGAGCATTCAAGGTTGTGAAGGCCGCGATGGTGATATAGGGCCTTCATGGTTGTGAAGGCCGCTGTGGTGATCTAACCACTGCGTTCAGCGATCAAATGTTAGTAACAGACTGAGGTAGGAAGGAACAGTGAAGATATGAAAAAGGTAGGATAAAGGTATTTACTTGCGACTCTTAATTAAATTTCGACCTTCCATAAAACGTCTCTTGCAGAGAGTTGCTTTCTTATTTCGCGAACAATTTATTTGTCATTCATACTGCCATGTTTGGTAGCAATCTTCTAACATTCGATATCGTAGTTTGACGCACAATCGTGTATGAATCCAACTGGCAATTTACTTCATGCAAATGAAATTCGGAAAATTAAAGTAAACAATTTTTATTGGGATGCACGAGGTTAATATGCGCTTTTCATAAGGGAAGTTGTAAATGTTCTTTATAAGGAGTATTGCAAGTTTCATGAAGAGTTCAGGTACTAGACACGCATCTCCACGTAGCAACATTACTATTGCCAAACTGCAGACATTGCAGTTGATTAAAGCTCATTTTAACGCGTGCTGCCTCTTCATGGATAGTTCTTATTCTCAAATTGCTAATATCGACCCAGTACTCATGGATACATTAATCGGACCATCAGTCTTTTACAAAATACCTTATGTGATACAGTATTGAGATTAATTTTGTAGTGGCTCGGCTCATCAGATTTGTAAAAGTTGTGCGAAAATTTTGTAAACAAATCCAATTCCTGTACTAGGTCTCTCAATGCAGCATTGTAGAAGGTCGTATCCCTACGAAAGGGGCGCTATTTTAGTGGCCGGATTGTCGCGAGGAGTAGCATTTTCAGATCGTCGGACGCAGTACGGGGGGGGAGTTGCGACGGACGCTTAGAGGGAAGCTGTGTGAGTGGGACTAAAGTCGCGACGGACGCTCAAAGGGACGCTGTTCAGGTGGTACTAGAGCTGCGACGGACGCTTAAAGGGTTTGATATCAATAACTCCAACTCACGTAAGGTAGCTTTAGTAGAGAAGACTTACATTAAGCATGGTGTAGTCATTAAATCAGGGCTGGTTACCGAAGATACAATGCCCATAATTCGCTTTCCCGGCAATCATTGCAAACTTGGTTTATTCGTAATTGGTAACCACAACAGACCCACCGCGGCCTGCACTAGACATGATTAACCACAACAGACCCACCGCGACCTGCACTCGACATGATTAACCACAGCAGACCCACCGCGGCCTGCAATCGACATGATTACCCACAGCAGACCCACTGCGGCCTGCACTAGACATGATTAACCACAACAGACCCACCGCGGCCTGCCCTCGACATGATTGACCACAGCAGACCCACCGCGGCCTGCACTAGACATAATTGACGTACTCACGCCCCTACCAACCCAACTTACGTATGAATAGTTCGGTCTTTCCAACGATATTAAGCGTTCAAAATTACGGAAATCAGTAAAGTTCCTAGAACTTTGTCAGAACAGAAATGTGGCGGCTAATAACTGCAGTTAACACAAGTGTGACTCTCCAGCTATATCATAATTCGATTAAAACCTTAATGTTGATATATACTAAGCTTACATGTATAAAACAAAGGGAGTGCCTGTTATTGGTAGAGCTGAACTCTAATCCATTAGTTCAAGTGTAGAACAATCGTGCAGTGGTCGAACGAAGTCCTTTCGAAACGGTTACAGCTGCCAGTGGCATGCAGCAGCATTGATTCATTTCAACCACCCATTACCAAATATCACCTTTCGACTCAAACTCGTCAGTTGGGTGCGTCAGTACAGTGCCTTCAACATAGACAGAGAAGTAAAGGCCTTAAGACCAGCAGGCAACTTCTTTATAAGTTAGTTAACTCACCTTCCCTGCGTACTGTTCGAAGTTTATAGTGTCATTTCCATAGAAGGTTGTGGAATTGAACTGATAGATATCACTTGCTGACGGGTCACAGGCAACCCTCATGTAGGTGAGGCTAGCAGCGGGCCCCACCAGGGTACCCGCTAATAATAGGAGTGATAACATACTGTCCCCTACCACTGCCAGTCCTCAACTGCTTAGCGCGGGCTTAGGGCGCTCCTATTTAAGCGCTGCCTCTCGCATGAGCCAAGGACGCGGTCGTGTCCAAGTGAAGGCGTAAAGACCATCAGCATGTGTACCGTACACTTATGATCTCAGAGAGCTCTGACGTCATGACGGCGAACGTCGGAGTGACATTAGCAATCATATTTTTTTAACACTATAATTAGATTTGATTTGGACCTGATTTCCACCGAAGAAGATGATTAGAAACCACTTAGTTGCCGTACATGGTATACGACGTGTTTTGCGAGCAATAAGTGTTGATGAATCGTTGATGACTAGCCGGCATCCGTTCGTGGCTGAAATATGAAACGTAACGACGGTAAGCGTCCTATTTCAGAAACAAAATATTTAACTAATGAAATACTCCTATAAGTTATACATTGTGGTCCTACCTGTACGTGAGACCATCACGTCGGCTTGAGCAACTAGTTTTTTTGTCTATGAAATCAAGTTTTTTTTCTTGGAATTTATGAATATCTTGCCTCTTTAGGACTCGTGAGGTGAGGCTGTTCTACTACTGCTCCAGGACTTCTCGATACAGTCACATTTACACCTCTGTGGGGGTTCATTACTCAAGTATTGTACGAACCGATGAAAGTTTCCCCCCATGCGTGTAGATCTTTGCGAGACACTGGCCAATTTAACGTGAATTAACTTCCATCAATCACATTATAACGTACAACGGAAGATTAGATTAAATCTCCACCGGAGCTATGACGCGAGTCTCAGTTAGCTCCCTCGTGGAGCGCGACGTTCGACAGAAGCGTTGAGAAATGCATTTAAAAAAGAACCCGCACTAGCGGATTTTTTAGACGATTTAACAATGTTTATATATTGGAAAAGTCGTAGTTACATGAAGGCGAGTGCATACTACACATGGAAGGAGCACGCTCCGCTCGGATTCTACTCACAAGACCGAAGGCAGAATTTGCCTCCCCCAGTTTCTATTTTCCTCCCACTGCGCTAATTTAGACTTCGAAGCCAATAAAAGAATCGTATATTTCTCGAATTTCCAGACACTTGTCCAGTCAATCTCCCATATATATCATACGATTAGAAAACACCAGCAATGTTATCATGACAGCCAGGAATGACTGAGTCAATAGCCATCGTCTAAACCATACAATGACACTATGACCACTGACCATCACCAGTTGACACGCTCAAAGAAGCGTTCAAGAAATGCAAATAAATAACAAAAAGGTTCCGTGATAAAGGTTAAAACGGAATAAATCCCCAGAATTGTTGTTCGTTTATTCGTAATCGTTCATTGCTCGCTTCATGTTTCGTCTGTTTTTAATTGTTTTTGTGCTTGAAGTCAACTCTCTTATTGAATTTTGCTACCCATAACTTCTTCGACGTTTTGCAGAATATCAAGGAGACGTACAAAGTCAGGAAATTATTTTGCGCCAAATAAATTTCAGAAATATTCACACTTACCAAAATATTAGATTCACGTGCGAAGTCCTGAAAGCCTGTAACTAGAATACAAGTCTAAGGCCCTGCGCTGTGTTAGCTAACTAATACGTACGATGAACTAGACGTAGACGCACTGGCTTTTGATAAACCTTTTATTTTGAGTCCACCGGTCTGATCCAGATCTGTTTGTAAGATGGCAGCCCCGGCCGCCATATTCAATTAAAGACATTCTTCCCCTGCACTCATCCGTAGCCACTAAACAACACTTTCTTTCATCCAGCAGCAATGTTCTTGTATAATTTGGAAACATATATCTTAACAGGGATCGATTTATTGGTGAACCAACTATTGTTCCATCCCCCAGAGGACGCCATAAATCCTACGAATTCAAACCCTCCTGCCTACGCGTCTTGGTGTTGTTTACTGCCTCTGACAGCACCAATTCCAACTGCAAATTCCCGACAATTGATCGAGTTTTGTCTTACATGAATGAACCAGATCTCTCTGTTCCAGCTTGTAGCCCAATGAAACAAATAGAAGAGACCTCAC
>SDVV010032695.1:0-11391 GCA_016164225.1 Gammarus roeselii
CGACTTGATTACCTGTAAGGTCGACATCTTCATCTCCAAGCCATATTTCATCCGCCAAGAGTTGAAGACTGTGGTGGTACTCCACAACATTCATGTTCTGTTCACATGGATGGTCGTCAACACACACAAGGCAAGCACCACCATCTACCGCGCTGGATTCACAAGGTTGGACACGTATAGCGCCCGTACTGTCACTACCAAAGTCTTCTAATGTACTGACACTATGTATCACAGTCGGTTCACTTATATCTACGTTGGGTTCGGGAAGATGGCCATCCACAAATTGTGGTATCTGCATCTCTTGTCGTTCGTAGTCTTTAAGCGCACTTTCACCAATAGGACGTTTTCCGTCTGTAGATTCCCTTCCTTCGAGACCATCGACAGGCTTCTGCGATAGCCTATCCTGATCTTGGGCAACACATGAGTGTTGAACATTTTTCGTTCCAATTTCGAAGTTCCTTTCCGTTGGCAGATATTGTTTAGAAACACGGACTTGATGCTTTTCTCGTAAACCATCGTCAACTTCCCAAACGTTTCTTCTTTCTTGCACAAGGTTGCGAGCCCGAGGCTGTCCAGGAGTTTGGTCAAAGGACTCGGCTACTGAATGGTTAGGAGTCCCGGATAGTTCCTGTTCATGGACATCGGGCTGTCCGTGATACTTTGAATCCCCGGTAGCAAATAACGACTGGTTGAGCTCGTCATGCTTCAGATCGGTTTGGCTTCTATAGGTTTGGGAGGCCTCATTTTGATGGCAATCGTACCGTTGATGCTCTGCCTCGATCTTACCAAAACAGAAACCACCACGATTACCCTGGTCGTAAACATCATGCCTACTACTGTGGAAAGGTTCTTGTTGAATGGGAGGAGATGCTTCTTGATGATTCTTGCATTCATTTGCCAAAGATGTTCTACAAAGGTTCGTTGGTTTCGATGCACCACAACAAAAACTGATGCTAGATCCTGATTTGACAATCAGTTGTTCTAAATTAATCGCTTCGAGTAACTCACTGGACCTGTTGGGTTGTTTAACATGAACAATTGACCCGTCATGACCATTTCCACCTGTCCAACTTGACAGAGCCGCTTTGCCACGTGCGCCACCACGGAACAGAACTTCTGTATCAACAGGGCTGAGAGGTTGATCTTTTCTGTGATGATCTCGACTAAAAATACAGAAATTGCACTGTACGCCGCCACTCATAGAGTCACTACTGCTGCTGCTCTTGCAACTGCACTTCAAGGGGTCTACTTGCCGAATGACTCTCACCCGGCGGTTTCGCTGCAGCAAATCGATGAACGAGCCGCTCTTGCGACATGGAATAAGATCTGCCTCCAAGCATAGTGTGGCACCATGGCCAGTGCTCGCGAGGCGAAGTTCACCACGGCTGCTAGTACTGTGTGCAAGAGAACTGCAAGACCGATTCACAGCTAGATCGACAAACGCGAGGTCCCCGCACGATTTGCTGGCGCACACCTCATCACAGACGTAACCTTTTTCGTTGCTAGGGTTGTGTTTAATGGATTCTAATTGAAGATGTTTCCTCAAACATGTCAATTTAGTTTCGGATACACGTCTCGCAACAGAGAACCGGTTCACACAGTTGCTATCTCTCTTCAATAGTTCATTACGCAAAGAATCAATAGACACATATTGATATGGAAAATTTGTTCCGCTTCTTGAAAATTTTTCCTTTACAGATATCAGGTCTAGCTTCAAGCGTACACATGCTTCTTTATTTAGTTTATGTTCCCCAATGCTTGAAATAGGTTCTTCAAGATATATCTGATAGCATCGATTATTATATATTTCGAGAGCTTCATGGCCCTGACCTTTCCTACCTCTCGAGGCATCGATTGAACCTGCTAAAACGGAAGATGGAAGCACGAGTGAATTTTGCAAGTCATTTCCGATGACAGTATCATCACAATTCTCAAGTTTTGAAACAGTTGAGTTTTCAACATCAGGCAATTCTTTCTTTTGATCAGCTCGAGAAATTACTCCAAACGGTTCAATTTTTATTCCACTGGAAGTGTCTTTTATCAGGCTTGATATTTCACGTTCCACAAGGAGAAAAGGGTCATTATTGGATAAACTAGAAGAAGACTCTCCAACTTTTCGTAGAGAATCAAGTTTCGGTTTTATTGACACATCACTTTCTTTATCTGCACTGCTGTTGTCCCGACTCCGTGCTTGTGTTTGGTGCTCCCACTCCCGTAGGCGGTAGAGCGCTAAGCGGTAGTCCCTGCGGTCGACTCCTGCGTTGGTTGGGGGAGGAGGCAGCGAGAACCCCCCAACCCTCCAGAAAGGGGGGTACGCCCGCTTTTTGCCCTCCCTTCCAGCCACCGCAGGTTCACCTACACTATGGTATCAAAAAGGTGATCAGCGATAACACAAACAAGAGACGCTTATCTTCACTTCTTTAGATTTCGATCATTTCGCCGTTCAACTCATTTTATTTAATGCGTCTTCGGTCCAACGGGCCTTCGTGTGGCGAAGCTAAGGGCCGACGATCAAGTTGCAGGTTGCACGACCGGAAAGGTCTTTTAAGAGCACACGAGCCTCGATCGCCCAGGCGCTCTTGCCAAAATAATCAGGCCAAGAGCAGAGTCACGACCTGCCAATACCTGCTGCGAAACTTTCTTCGAGGTGAATGGCGCGTAAAGATGATGAGAGAAGGGCGACGGGGTTTTGAGCTCGGGTACATAGATATGCCCAGGGTTCATACATGGTAGGAATATCTTCAGGCTCCATAGGTATGCTTCCACGAGAATACAGCTCGAGTGCTGGATAAACGACGGCTGTTTTCTTACATGGGTGAAAAATTGCTGGAAAGGTTGTAACTAGTCGGAGTTTTATTGTGAGTTCCATGAAATGTGTAAATTACAACTCCTTTGTTTCAGGCCCTGCCTTCTCAATTTAAGCGAAAGGTCAACCTTCAAGAAGATTAGATGCTTGCTTCATAAACCAGTGTTCAAGATATATAAAAAATAGATGCATCTAATGCCAGATGCGCTTTCACTAACTTACACGAAAAAATATATATTTCAAGCTTTTTAATATTTCACTACTTGCATTAGTTATCATTAATGTCAACAAGAAGAGCCAACAGTATTAGAGTATGTATGTAATAACATTAACAAGTTTCATAACATAATCATTCATTACACGAAATTTAAAGAGCAAAACGTGTAATAACACAGAAACCTCTTCCAGCACATCTTGGCAATTCATAGCACGGGTGATTTTCTTGCCCCATGGATGATCACATAATAACATACGCTTATTCGATCCGGCTGTTGTTCACTTAGCAGTACAACGAAAACACGAATAACAACGTAAACTGTTAATGGACTGATAAATGGTACACAGTCTGATCTACAGGAGTGAGTGAAATAAATGACTAGTGGAAAGAACAGCACTTGCATTACCCAGGGTCGAAAGTCAAGTGAGACGTGTTCATGGTGGGCTATCAACCATTAGAACTGATGAAGTGGCATCCTTGCCGTCTCAATTTACGCTTGGAAGATAGGAGGTGAACACTGCAATTAACAAGCGAGATAAGATAACAAAGCTTGTGCAAGGCAAAGGTTGCACTGACACACGCCAGCTGAAGAGGAAATACATGACTGATAAGGATGTTGGAACATTGATTGAAGTGTGTTATTGGTGTCTACGATGACAGTGTACTTACAGCTGATCGATGTGAATGACTGCACGCATGTGCTTGGCAATATAAGGTGTAGGATCCCATGAGGTTAGAGAGGCCAAGATATTGTGAATTACATCTACATAGATAGCAGTTATTCGAAGAGGCACTGATAAAGTTAAGAACCAATCATGGACAAGAAAGTTCCAAGTAACCTTGTTTCGAATGATCCCAAGATCATATTCAAAAATTGCTGAGAGAAAAATACATAAATATGGAAACCTGAATTTTTCTATTCAATTCAAACAAGACTTTGGTTGGACCGGATTTCAACATTTTCTGCCACTGCAGTCAAATGAACAGAGGAGAACAACAACATCAAATTCAAGTTCCATCCCTCAAAACCAAAGGATTCAACATTTATGTTTTGTTCAAGTATATTCTGATGTTTTCGCAGGCTTGCAACTTGCATGTCTTAAAACGCTCCTCCACACGTCGGAGTGCGCGCCCTGTCTCAGGAATTGAAGCAATCGTAATACTACGCAACGTTTAACCTTTTCTTATGACAGCCCATTTGATGCTTAAGAAACGCAAGGCAAATAAGGAACAAGTTTTTTCAAGTTCATGCAGGGAAGAAACAGTTCAAAGCGCTCTCACCATTACAGCAGCTCGTGTATAATAACTGTCAGCTGTTGAAGGCTTCTCAGACAGGTAACGTTACCGCTGGAGGGCAGGTGATGGGATGTGACCCATCATGGGGGCTCTAATGGGGTGTTGAAGGGTTAGCGAGTATCGTACTCTGAAGGGGCAGTGGTATATTGCAACATTCATGTCAGCAACTGCTTCAAGATCGAATTGAGTTCAATAGAGATGGGAGAGTGAAATGTTTTTAACACTCCTCGAAACAGAGTCGTTGAATGTCATTGAAATCAACCAAAAAAGAATCTGATTTTAATATTGATGTTTTAATATGGATAGCAGTGTGTGAACGGTTGTGCCAAATATTGATATAAACGTTGATCAGTTCTTCCATTTTTCTATTAATATGCATTAAATGTAGAATGATAAATGATTCCCCCAACGATATCTTTTCCAAACAACTGGATAAATCATTGTGATAGGGCGATATATTTACATATAGGGGTGGGTCGTTGGTCAAATCATCAGAAGCCGAAATTCAATGGAGCATTGTTCCGTTGCCAGATGCGCTGCTAATGAACGGATTTGCTTGCTATTGAGTATGATATTGATGGTGATAAGACACCCCTTTACGTCGGTATGATGAGCTAGGTAATACATCAGAATAACAAACAGGGTTTCCCATCTCACTACATAACCCCATCTTAAGTGCGTCCGCACTTCATTGCCGACGTATTAGGAAGAACATCTAGATTTGGCTTTCGGAGAGAGTGTGCTAGCAGTTACAACCACTAAATGGCACTCCTAACAGGTTTAATTAACGCACTCTGCATCTGAGCCGCGTTTTTATCCGAAACAAAGCATTATCCAGATAACCAAAAGATCGTGATGGAGCAAAGATTGAAACTTTCGCGCTATTTAAGTTCAAAGAAGCCGTTCAAGAGTTCAACAGTTCAATGAAGGCATCTAAAAGATTATTATAACTGCGCCTGAAGGTTCAATTGTGGTTAGCTAGAGAGGAAAAGTGCTTATTATTTGGAAGGTCTCTCATGATACATTAACACTTAATAGGTCAACAGCGACGCTTGTAAGTAGATAATGGAAGTGTATTAACTTCGACTATTCAAGTACTGTGAGTGCAGATGACAACCTGAATGCTGATAAAACAGATGATGAATAGAGTGTGTTGAATAGTTTCCAATAACTAAGACAGTTTGGAGTACAATTAGAAAACTCGTTTTAAAAGCATTCCAGAGAACGAGTCTAAGTTGCTTACAGAAAGGCTTTGTCAATTAATTACAAATTTAAACATTTTCAAGCAAAACTAATCGTAACAAAACTGCGTAGTGTACACGTTATGAATGCTCTGTAATAAATAACAAAAAATTGAAATCTCAGGAAGAGTCAGCGCAGCTTCACAACAAACAGCATATCGACCTGACACCGAAAAATAGAATCGACACACGACACCGACACGCGATCACCAACTGTTGACGACCACCTATGGCACGCGTCCACCACCAGCTGACGAACACCTCTGGATGGCAGCCCGGAACACAAGATTTTATCTCCACGTCGACTATAGCCGGTTGAAGGAGTGTTTTTTTTTCTGGAAGAACATCGCTCCCTCAAACCGAAAGCAAGGACCGGCTCGCCCACGCTATACTGGGGTCGGATGGGACGAAGCGTGGAGCGGTCATCAGTTAACAAATTAAGGATTGAACATCGTCGGTGAACCTTTTCTCAAGAACGGCCGCCGATAATACAGTTCTAATCTTGAGTTGGGTAGTGTGTGGGCGATTGACCGCCTCATGCAAGGGATGGGACGTGCGAAACGAAAGGGAACAGGTTGCCTTTCCATCCTGGCGTACAATCTCTTCAAGATTATGCTAATAAGTCTAGTGTCTAGTGTTTACCGTTCATTGGATATTGGGTCGAGGAGAAGTTGTCATTCTGAACGATACCTAATGCAATGGCAAACACAATCAAATGAAGATCTTATCTTAAAATGAGTGAATAAGAATACACCAAGTTTGTATTTGCTGTGCGACTATTGACAAGATAATATAGATGAGTATTTCTACGTAGCTACATTTTAAATAAACTCGAAAAGCAAGGTGATTAACTTTCCACGAAAAGGCCTTTTGCTCTATCTAACGAATGCTGCAGATGTCCACGCGACCGACCCAACCGACGGCGTTAGTGATGCCCCTCGCTTGTCATAGCGCAGGAAACGGGATAGTGGCTATAACGCCGAAATGATGGTGACGAACGAGGGGACCAGCTTTCAAACAACCACCACCTCAAAACAAAGAGATTCAACCCCTGAGGACGTCGAGAAGACCATGTCCAGCACTTAGTTCGGTGTTGGCGCCCCATTCTAGGGGGATGGGTGACCTGTACCCACAGTTCATTACACAGGTAGGGCAGAGAGACAGGGTATAACGTGTCACGATGTATGGACGAGTGTATGGGCTCTATATTCCTAATACAAGGTCGATGGATGGCGGATGTGGGCCATAGATGAAGAAGAGTGAGAGTGGTGGCATCAGAGCCAAAATCAATAGGGTGGTTGAAGGCTACACTGTACACAAGCGGGACGTGCAGATTGATTGGAGATAAAGCTACAGTTGTTGGTAACATTCTCGTCTAACATAAGATATGTCACATGAAACCGCTAAGCCATAGATGGCCACAATATGAAGACTAGAGGAAGAAAACGCTTCTTCTGGCGTGGTAGACGTAAACAAAACACACCGCGAGGAAAGATTAACATTTCGGGAAATATATAACTAACATGACCGATCTTCACAGTGCCTTAACAAATGCCACAAGAACTCGGCCAGCCATGTGTTTCCACAGTGAACACGGAAACAATGCACGACGTGCCTGCAACGTTAACAACACGGTCACGAGAGCGGGTCAATATGCCGTCGTCTGGGATACAAGAGCGCACTGTGAGCACGACCACCGCCCGGCACATACTGAGGGCCGGCGGCTCAGAGGCCCTCTTTTGCCAGACACACAGGCACGGTCGGTACCCATGGCACCACAGTACCCTCTCTCTACAAGCGAGAGAGAAGTTTCATTCTCCGGTGCAAGAGGAAATTTAGGGTAACTCTCCAAACAATAGAAAGTCATTTTACATTTTCTCTGCATTAGAAAATGTAGGCTCTCTCGCGGAGACGAAATATTTTATTACTCATTTGAGTATTCAAAGCTTCAGTAAAAGAGACGCTTAATAAGTTTCATTTTCTGCCGGAGACAATTTGATATCAAAATGAGCTAAGAGAAGCGTCACGCAAAAGCTCTCCGAAAGGCACGGCAAGCTATACGGGGGATGGGCAGTGAAACCTTATTAGCAATGCAAACATACACTGACGAGGAAGTTTCAAGTCCGTTTAATATCCTAGTAAGTGCCTAGCATCATTCGTAATAATGTTACTGATCTTTCAAGCTAAAAACGTTTAAATAATTCGAATTCGCCGCATACATATAAAATATTCAAAACTATTTCTTAAATTTCAAATAAGTTCTTGCTTCAATACACGAAGAGAACAGAATTATACTAGGGTCAATTTAATCTTGTATTGCCAATGAGCAGTAATCAAGTTATGTGAGCATTGGCTGGGTAACACTTCCAGAAGATACAAGTTTCCTATGTAACCGCCCAACTCGTGATATAGTGTGGCGCATAACTATTATAATATTACTAATCATTCCTAACTCGCACAATAATATTAATCATTTCTAACAATAACAATAATTCATAACAATAACTCCTAACTATTACAATGATCACAATAATTCTCTACACAGAGACGATCCCGTGGCTGCTAATTAATACGATAATCACAATAAATCCCAGCTATTACAATAATCCCAACAGTTCCTCAAACAGAGACGATCCTGTGGCTTCTAACAATTATAATAATCGCAATAATCAGAATACATATGCAGTTAAAACAATCAAAGACGTGAATTACTAGACATTAGAGATTCGTTGCTAAGCACTGGCATGTGCTCGTTTTTCCAATCAAGAGCACCATTCATATATTGAGTAAGGGCTTTCTCTACCACTTTCTGACACTAATTGGTAGCTTATCTACGACGGTTCTAGTCATTAAATGATAAGTAAACATTATTCTCGTTAACACTCGCATTAAAATGACCAATGCTACTCTAACTTCTTTTACACCTCACACACGTATAGTATGAGCTTTTAACACAATGATTCCAAGTTCATATTAAAAGGCATAGAATAAGCTCTTAATACCATGATTCTAAAGTCATTCAAACCACTGTTCCACTAACAGGACCACTGCTGACGACATCTAGTGATAGAATAATTACATCGACGACAGGAGATCAGCAGTGGAATAACACCAGATATTACCGCCTTAACAGTGTCGGTTCAACCCGACCAGTGTGGAGATAACAACCCGTCAGACCAATGACATGAAGCACGTTCATGAAACCACAGTGGAGATAACAACCCGTTAGACCAATGACATGAAGCACATTCATGCAACCACAGTGGAGATAACAACCCGTTAGACCAATGGCATGAAGCACGTTCATGCAACCACAGTGGAGATAACAACACGTCAGACCAATGACATGAAGCACGTTCATGCAACCACAGTGGAGATAACAACTCGTTAGACCAATGACATGAAGCACGTTCATGCAACCACAGTGGAGATAACAACCCGTTAGACCAATGACATGAAGCACGTTCATGCAACCACAGTAGAGATAACAACTCGTTAGACCAATGACATGAAGCACGTTCATGCAACCACAGTGGAGATAAAAACCCGTTAGACCAATGACATGAAGCACGTTCATGCAACCACAGTAGAGATAACAACCACGTTAAACCAATGATATGAATCACGTTCATGCAACCACAGTGGAGATAACAACTCGTTAGAACAATGATATGAAGCACGTTCATGCAACCCCAGTACAGATAACAACCACGTTAAACCAATGGTATGAATCACGTTCATGCAACCACAGTGGAGATGGCAACCACGTTAATTACTGATATGACGCACGTTAATGCAACTACAGAGAAGATAACAACCACGTTCAACTGATGATATGAAGCACGTTCATGCAACCACAGTAGAGATAACAACCACGTTGAACCAATGATATGAAGTACGTTCATGCAACCACAGTGGAGATGGCAACCACGTTAAACCAATGATATGAAGCACGTTCATGCAACCACAGTGGAGATAACAACCCGTTAGACCAATGATATGAAGCACGTTCATGCAACCCCAGTACAGATAACAACCCCGTTAAACTAATTATACAAAGCGCGTTCAGTTTGACAGGAGAGTCCATGCTGCAGGACTAGAGTATCATCAGTGCTTCCATGCCACATCCCTACACACACCTCACACCGTTTACAAGTATAAGCGAGTCTGCTCGTAGCAGTGGTCAGTGACTCTGTCCGCCCTACTTCCTGTGTATCTGCTCGTCTCTCTGTGCAAGCCCTTTAGAGGGCGCATGCAAGGCTTTATGATCGTGACATGTGTGCTTGAGACGATTAGTGCTGTCTTACACTAGCGCAGTGAAGGGATGGGGGCAACACCAATTACATCATACAACGGACCATGCCGCCAACACCAGTGCAGCCGAACACCATAACAACATCAATGGCCCTTATGCGAACAACGAACGAAACATTGGTTCGTAAAGGAACCTTCTGTACACTCTTAACCGTTGTATGTTCAAGAGCATGGCAATATGTTGGTTGTATGATCCCTTTCGCTAATAATGGTGTGACAATGAAAGTAAATAGGTGCCCCTCACAGCTGTTAATTAACATGTGTGGTCAAGATGCAACATTTTCTAACACTGAAGGTAAATAAGTGCCCCGCACAGCTGTTTATCAATGTGTGGTCGAGATGTACCATTTTCATCAATTGGTGAAAGTTTATTAACATACGCGGGCAACTGGTGTACCTTCAGTCCCCCATCGTTTGCGGCAGCACGAAAACGAAACGACTTTTAATCCCCAAGGACAGCTGGTGCGGGCTGTGTAACGTCACCCCGAACGCAAATAACCACGAAAATGTGAGACACAAAACCTTGGAAGCTAACTACACATATACAAACAACGTCGATTAGTTAGTTCATGATGTGAAGGTCGATTTCCGAGACAATCAGAGAAGACGACTCTCAGTGTAAAAAATACTCTTATCAGTTTCCAGAAACTGTACGATGCTGTATAGTCTAGATACAATAACTGCAACAGGACGGATACAGGTTGGGATACTGCCGTTACTGTTAACAGCAATGAAGTTGAACTTAATAACAATATAAATGCATAGATACAATTAAGAGAAGGATTCTCATCAACTCAAACGAATATTGCATCTATATTATTTCAAGACACTTACAGTCGAGTGCAAAACATCGCAGAAAATATGAATGCAGATAGGGTGGTTTGTTGCCACATCATTATTTGTTATTCTAACACTTCAAGTGATGTAAACATTCCATTAGGCAAACATTTATTGAAAAGAGCTTGATATTTAGGCCATATTCATAGATACTTACGTAATGAAGCTACTGAAATTGAAATGAAGAAATGAAAAAAACGTTCGATCTTGTCACGCCATCCAGACACACAAACAGTCCCGTCCACTGCTTCGAACGCTCGTGCACACGTGGTATAGTCCGGGCACACAGAAACAGTGTCGTCCACTGCTCCGAACGCTCGTGCACACGTGGTATAGTCCGGGCACACAGAAACAGTGTCGTCCACTGCTCCGAACGCTCGTGCACACGTGGTCTAGTCCAGACACATAGAAACAGTCCTGTCCACTGCTTTGAACGCTCGTGCACACGTGGTCTAGTCCAAACACACAGAAAACAGTCCCGTCCACTGCTTTGAACACTCGTGCACACGTGGTCTAGTCCAGACAAACAGAAAACAGTCCCGTCCATTGCTTCGAACGCTCGTGCACACGTGGTCTAGTCCAGACACAGAAATAGTCCTGTCCACTGCTTTGAACGCTCGTGCACACGTGGTCTAGTCCAGACACACAGAAAACAGTCCCGTCCACTGCTTTGAACACTC
>SDVV010032696.1:0-11391 GCA_016164225.1 Gammarus roeselii
ATATAATAGTGTCGTAGGGGCGACACATTACATGCTGTACTCTGATAGAATATGGCCTTAGTGGCGACACATAACAGGCTACACTATGATAGAATAGTGTCTCAGGGGCGCCACATTGCAGTCTGCACTATGATAGAATAGGGTTTCAGGGGCGACACATTACAGGCTGCACTCTGATAGAATGATGTTTCAAGGGCAACACATTAAACACTCTGGTTCAGTTAACCATTTGAAGAAAACGTTCACGAAGAACCAGAGTACAATATTTTCAAAGTGAAAACCGCAACTTTATAGGTCTTGAATGAGATTCTCAACTCGACCGTCAAAATTTAAAGTAGTCGCATATTTTCAAGGGTACGTTTGATGTAGCCTTTTTTCAGTCATGTAGAGTAGCGAACAAAAATAGTTTATGGTTCGCCTACAGCTGGAAAAATAACGACTTTTCCCAGGTCGAAATCAATTACAAGAAAAAAATTCTGACAGTATTTTATCCGGACAACACTTCTTAGGGTTCATTAAATTTTCCGCGTTTACAAATATAGGGCGGAAAATTACAATTCAAGATCATTCCTTATCTTCAACCTTGAACGAATTATATTTTGTTACTGTACGCGTAGAAGCCTTTTATTTCAGTGATGTTTTTGTAGAAGGTAAATTCGAATGGTTAGTAGGTACTATTTAGACATGATACTTAAATCAACGCAATCAGGTGAGCTAAAAAAAAAAAATATAACTATGTAGTTAATTTCATCCTGACAGAAATCAGTCTTCCTTCCGACTGCTCAACAAGAGCTCAAGCCTCAGATTCCCGTCTCTCAATGGCTGCAGCCTCAGCTTCCATTCAACGAAGAAGCGCTGCCACTGATTCCAGTGTAGCCTCTTCAAAGCGACATCCGCAGCTACCAGCCTCTCAAGAGCTGCTGTTACTGCTTTTAGCCAAGCATGAGCGGCAGCTTCAGCTATCAGACTCTCATGCTCAGCAGCCTCAACTTTCAGTCTTTCAATTGCAGCATCTTCAGCTTTCAGTCATTCAAGAGATGCAGCCAAAGCTTACAGTCACTCATGAGCAATAGCCTATGTGTCCGGCCTACCAGGAGTTACCTCCTATTCTTAAATTTTTTCATAATATGCAGTCACTGTTTCGAGCCTTTAGACCGCTATTGTCTCCGCTAATGTCACTGCATCAAAGGCTGCCATCTCGGTTTCCCGTTTCTCCGTAGCTTCAGCCTAAGCTTCAAGCCTCTTCATAGGTGCAGCGTTAGTTTCCAGCCTCTCATAAGCTGATGCCTCAGTATCATGAATCTCTCGAGTGGCAGCATCGGTTTACAGTCTCTCTTCAACTAAAGTATTGTCATTCAGCCTCTCAAGATTGGTAGCTTTTGCTTTTAGTCTCTCAAAAACTGTAGTTAGAGCATCCAGATGGTCCAGAGCAGCAGCCTAAGCCTACAACCTCTCCAGAGCTGCAGCGTCATCTTACAGCCTCGCTAGAGATGCTGTCATTGATCCGGTTCTCACGAGCGGCAGCCTCAGCTTCCAGCCCTATAAAGCTGCATTATTTTTTTCTCTTCTCATTTCAGCTGCAGCCTCATCTTCTCGAATTTTCAAAACTAAGGTCTTTGCTTTCAGCCTCTTTAGAGTTGCAGCAACAGCTTCCCACCTCTTAGGACAAAAAGCACATGCAGCCGGTAACGTCGGAGCTGCTAAATCAGTATTCAGCCTCTACAAAACTGCAGCCTTCCTTACTAGTCTCACAAAATCTACCACATCATATTTCAGGCTAAGATGGACTGCAGCCTCAGGCTTTGCCCTATCCGGAACTGCAATATCCCAGGCTTTCAAGAGCTACTCTCTCAGCTTGCATCATCTCAAGATCTGCAACCTCAGATTCGGTTTCTCAAAAACTGCAGACTCAGCTTCAAGCCTCCCATTAGCTGATGCTCCAGCTTCCAGCATCTCATGAGCAACAGCCTTAGACTCCAGACAATCATGAAGTTCAGCAACACCATCCAGCCCTACCAAAGCAGTAGCCATAGATTCAAGCCACAGCAGAGATACAGCTTCAGCTTCCAAACTTTCATGAACTTCAGCCTCTGTTTCAGGCCTCCAAAGATTTGCAGCCTCTAACTACAGACTCTCATGAGCTACAGTCAGAGCTTCCAGCTGCTCCAGATCTTTAGCCTAAGCTTCCAGTCTCTCTAGAGCTGCATCGACAGATTCCAGGCTCTCTAAAGCGGCAGACTCAGTTTCTTGCCCTACAAACCAAGCAGCATCTGATTCCAGCCTCTCAAGCGCTTTGACCACTGTTTACAGCCTCACAAGAGCTGCAGTCACTGATTCCAGCTCATCGAAAGTGGTCTTCTAAGCCTCGAGCCTCTGAAGATTGGCAGTCATTGCTTGAGGACTCATGAGCGGAAGCTTCCACTTTCAGCTACTCAGCCTCAGGTTCCATGCTTTCATGAGCTGCAGCCTTTCCATCCAGCCCATTATGATTTGCAGCCTCTGTTTTCTGATTTTAAGGATCTGGAGACTGTGTTACCACTTTATCAATAGCTGCAGACTCAGAATCTAGTCTCTAAAGAGATGCAGTCCCCTGTGTTCTCGGCCCTTTCATTACTGCCGTTTTTTATTTCTATAACTGCAGTCCTAGTTTTCAGACTCCACAGAGCGGCAGTATTAGATTCCAGCCTCTCCCGAGCAACAGCCTTATATTTCAGCCTCGACAGATCTTATACTTCATTTCCCAGCCCAACAGAGCGTCCAGTCTCTTGAAGACAAAATCCTCAATTTCCTGCCTCTGCAAGCTACAGTATTTACTTCGAGACTCCCAGGTGCTCTAAAACCTCAGCATCCAGACTCTCAGGAGCTGAAGTCCAATCTCCCAGCATTTTAAAAGCTGTCGCCTTAATTTCGAGCATTTCACGAGCAGCCGCTCTATTTCCATCATCTCAGGAGTTACTGCGACAGCATTCCAAACATTCAGAGCTGTAGCATGGAGTTCCAACCTCTCCAAGGCTGTTGACTCAACTTCTAGTCTAGCAGAGTTGCATGCTTATTTTCTTTCTTGACATGACGGCAGCCTCAGCGTCCGGCGTCAACTGAGCTGTAGCCTCAGCTTCCGCCCTTAACGGAGTCGCAGCCTCAGCTTCCAGTCAATACAGAAACTGCAAGCTAATACTTAAGCCTAAGAGCCGCAGCCTCCGCTGCCTGCCTATTGGGCCCTGCAACCTCAGCGTCAAGCCTCAAAAGAACTGAAAATCTTCCATTCACAACAGAGTGGCGGTCTTAATTGAGCTGCTGCCTTAGCTTTCAGCCTCGTAAGTGCTGCGCGTCAGTTTCTAGGCTATAGCAAGAACCGCAGTCCCGGCTTCCAGCTTTGCAAGTGCTGGTCCTTATGTTTTTTGCCTCCGAATAGCAGAGAAATGATGCCTCTTTGACCATACCTACCGCTGGCTGAAGACTGAGGAGAAATATTTGGAGTCACATGATATATGTGCCAGATATTATACAGTGAATGTGATTAGGACCCTCCTCCTCAAGCACATCCAGCATATCAGATATTCTTTAAAAGTACACCCTATTTGGTAGTGACAATACAAAATATCAAGAGGATATCAACACATTAACATCCACAGGAATATAATTTAGTATTATCACAAATAGTGGGAGTGAAGCGTGCGCTCGAGGCCTGATAATTGACGGATGAGTAGACGAATATACGATGAGACCTAATTTCAACACATGGAGCACTAATAGCAAGTGGCATTGCACGACTCTCATGCCGTTATCCATTTACATACTGAATGTTTGAAATTATATCAACCTAGTGAATCTAACAAATGTACGTGACACTGGTTGGCAATTTTGGGACAGGCAGCGTAACAAAAAGTAACCATATTCGGATTGACGGGGAAACAACTCTATGCAGAGGTCAGCAAATAGAATTACTCATGTCAGCGTTATGAGACGTCATATACTATTGTTTTCCCTTCAAATGCCCAATCCGCATTTATATATACCAACCACTAATTTTCTCTTGTGATTAGGGAAAAGTATTACGTTTAAAGGTCTTTCAAACGGGACAAGGAAATGATCGCTTGTATATTACCTTGGTGAGTTAATTGCTTAGTTTACCTATAAAATAAGAATCTATCGTGATCCGGAACATCATTTTTGACATTTCTGACAACATTATTTCTCGAGTGAGTCTAGTCAGTTTGCCGCTCATTTAAACCGTTAATTTGGAGTGGTCAAAAAAATATGCTGCACAGGCCAGCCGCATCAGATTTCGGTCTTCCTGATAAAACAATTTCTTAACCACATAGCGATGTCCTTCCACGGTATCCATTTCTTGCATGTAAACACTGGCAAACATATATCCAAGTACAGAGCGCGAGAGATATCATTGTTTAAAATTAAGGATGCAGTTGCACTCCCGACCAGCGTGATCCGTATTACTGGTAGGCGATCATAAACTGCGCTTCCAAGAAGCGTTATCCCCAACATTGGCAGAATCCCAAGCAACGGGATTCTTATGACTGGTACTCGTTCAACAGCTGCGTTCCCATAAAGAAAATCCCTAACCTATTAAGCCGTCCAACAGCTGTGCTCCCATGCAACGTGATCCTTAATTCTGGCAGCTGTCCATGAGTTGCGCCGTCTAGCAGCGTGATCCCAAATACAGGTTGCCGTCCATAACCTGTGCTCTCAGGAAACGTGTTCCCTACCAGCGGTTGCAGTTCAGCAGCTAAGCTCAGTTACAGAGTGATCCTCAACATTTGGCAACCGTCCACCAGCAGCACTTCCAAGCAGCCCTTCCGAGGCTGGAGCGAAAGTCGAAGCGATAACCGCAGCTGCTGTTTGTTTATGAAGCTGTTGCTTATGTCTTAGTACGACATTGGGACGCGCTTCTGTAGCACCGAAGCTTTCTGGATGAAAGAGGTTTTGCCCAAAAACATTTAGGGCAGAAAGCTGTTCCACCCAAATTATTTTACGCTCGACAATACCAAAGGGAAATACTAATACAGCGGAAGAGTTTTCGTTCGAAAGCTAATAGCCTGGAGCGCTTATTGAGGAATCGCATGTAGGTCCGTAGGAGTTCCGCATCTAGAGTTGATAGGCCGAATCATTTACTCATAGCTAACCGTTGTACTACAACAGTTAGCTTAGAGTTGTACTATAACATATTGGTCTCTCTTAGTCATGAATTAGCACATGACCAATCAGAAACGGGTATCCACGAGCGGCGGATGAGGGTCCTGCAGCCTGAAACCGATGCCCGATTGGTTTCAGAGAACACGATATGTTTCACTCGAACTTGTTCCGTTTCGAACGGTGCCTTGGGTTTGTCTCTACGATGTCATGTTGGCTGTCGCTAAGCTCTCTCTCAACTATCAACTTCCCCTTCTATCAACTTTCAGCCCTTCGCAGCGACCCAGGATGCGGCATATAGTCAGACTTTTGACCCCGTCCCACAACGATACGAGTGCACGAAATGACCTGAAGAAGACGCATTACATCGAATAAACAAACTAAGAGCACGACAATTGTCAGAATGATGTATCATTTACAACCTAAACGGTTGACTAATCAAAAGCGTCGAATATCATTGGTGTGCATCTCTGTCACTAGCAACAACCGTCTAAATTCATAATAGCTCTCCTTACTGCAGCTTAGAAACTTGATCGTAAAAAGGATTAGCTTATTAGGACGCGTCTTAATTGTGTTTGCCCTCGTCATTTCCTCGCGCGACTTACAAACTTGGCCAGATTTTCAAATACGCTTGCGTCTACTAATGCACTCGGTTATATATAACCAGCATCAAATTAATTAAACCGACGATGTCCTTATTATAAAATAATCTGACTAGTTTGTCAATCTCACTCAGATCAAAAAGTATTGTGAATATTGTTACGACGCGTCCACTCAAAAAACTTTCAACGACCGCGTTTTAAAGTTGCCGTAATAGAACACTAAAATCCTCAACATAGCGCAAAGCTAGAGATGGCGATCGTTCACTATCATGTTCAGCTTCAAAGATTAGTGAACCCGTTTCCGTCGGAAATAATACTTCATGCAGCTGATCCCCATGTTCCTATTCCTTTTGGTTGTGCTCGCTTTGCTGATTGACTGGCGCCGTGCTTGAATTGTTTAGCTGTGTTAGGGCAAATAGAATAAAATTGAACGTATTACCTCAATTAAGAGGTATCACTTTGTTGTGTGCGAGTGATGAGGTGTACTTACAAGTGCTAATCTGAAAAAAAATCATCACAGCTGGTGAGAAGGGAGAGCATCTGTGTTGCTGTAGAAGTTTTAGTTTGCACGCAGATCAGATTTTTGAGGTGAAACACGTCATTGTGAAAAACATAGCGAAGTGGAATGATATGGTCCGGGTCTGCAAGGGTCTAAAACCGTTCTATAATATTTTTGTTGACTGGGACGTGTTGTGGAGGGTGTTATGGTTGTATAGACTGGCTAGAAGGTTTTTAAGAGCGGTACAGTTTTCAAAGTGGCAACAAAGCATGTGTCAGGGTAATAAGAAAGGTGAATGCATGACTACACATTTTTGTTTGACTGAGACAATGTTGCGTTTTTCTCCCCGGCTGTTCAATCTCTACATGGATGGAAGGGTCAGAAAGGCCCAGTGTATTGGGTTGAGGCTGAGAGTCGTGAGGAGCAAATGGAAGTAGTTGATAGTTGAGTTAGATGCTTATGCAAATAATACGTCACTGGTTGCAGATCAGGACAAGTTGTGTAGGCTAATGTCGGAATTTGATGGAGTGTGTGAGAGAAGAAAGCTGCGAGTTATTGTGGTTATAAGTGAAGTAATGAGATTTCCGAGGAATGACGCTGCAAGAAGATTCAGTGTCCGCCTTAATGGAAAGGTATGTGGGGAGTTCAGTGTTTTAGGTACCTGGGCTATCATGTGCAGAAGACTGCACTAGTAGATACAGATACAGATACAGGCACTAGGCCGAAATCCCGCAGAAACGGGGTGGCCGATGGCAAGGCGCACATCACACTCTTATACACTCTCACTCATACACCTTCCCCTCTTTGCGCAAAAGGGTTCGGCCGGGAAATCCCGCAACACACATTCCGGTTCACGAGTGCTCGCACTGATTAATCTGCATGCTTGCTAGGTCTCGCATCGACTAACCTGCATGCTAGTGCTCGCACTGACTAACCTGCATGTCAGTGCTTGCCTTGACTAATCTGTATGCTAATGCTCGGATTGACTAACCTGCATGCTAGTGCTCGCACTGACTAGCCTGAATGCCAGTGCTCACACTGACTAAAAAACATGCTAATGCTTGAACTGAATAACCTGCATGCTAGTGCTCGCACTGACTAACCTGCATGCTGGTGTTTGTACTGACTAACCTGCATGCCAGTGCTCACACTGACTAACCTGCATGCTAGCGCTCGCACTGACTAACATGCATGCTAGGTGCTCACACTGACTAACCTGCATGCTAGTGCTCGCACTGACTAATATGCAAGCTAGTGCTCTCACTGACTAACCTGCATGCTAGTGCTCGCACTGATTAATCTGCATGTCAGTGCTCGCACTGACTAACCTGCATGCTGGTGCTTGTACTGACTAACCTGCATGCCAGTGCTCACACTGACTAACGTGCATGCTAGTACTCGCACTGACTAATCTGCATGCTAGTGCTCGCACTGACTAACCTGCAAGCTAGGGCTCGCACTGACTAACCTCCATGCTAGTGCTCGCACTGACAAACCTGCATGCTGGTGCTCGCACTAACTAATCTGCATGCTAGTGCTCGCACTGACTAACCTGCATGCTATGTCTAGCATTGACTGACCTGCATCCTAGTGCTCGCACTGACTAACCTGCATGCCAGTGCTCGCATTGACTAATCTGTATGCTAGTACTTGGATTGACTAACCTGCATGCTAGTGCTCGCACTGACTTCCCTGCATGCTAGTGCTCGCACTGACTAACCTGCATGCTAGTGCTTGCACTGACTAACTTGCATGCTAGTGCTCGCACTGATTAACCTGCATGCTAGTGCTCGCACTGACTAATCTGCATGCTAGCTCTAGCACAGACTAACCTGCATGCCAGTTCACGCACTGACTAACCTGCATGCTAGTGCTCGCACTGTCTAACCTGAATGCTAGTGCTCGCACTGACTAACCTGCATGCTAGTGCTTGCCCTGACTAACTTGCATGCTAGTGCTCGCACTGATTAACATGCATGCTAGTGCTCGCACTGACTAACCTGCATGCTAGTCCTCGCACTGACTAACCTGCATGCTAGTGCTCGCACTGACTAACCTGCATGCCAGTCCTCGCTCTGACTAACCTTCATGCTAGTGCTCGCACTGACTAACCTGCATGCTAGTGCTCGCACTGACAAAGCTGCATGCTAGTGCTCACACTGACTAACCTACATGCTGGTGCTTGCACTGAACAACCTGCATGCCAATTTTCGCACTGACTAGCCTGGATGGCAGTGCTCGCATTGACTACCTGCATGCTAGTGCTCACACTGACTAACCTGAATGCTAGCGCTCGCACTGACTAACCTGCATGCTAGTCCTCGCTTTGACTAACCTCCATGCTAGTGCTCGCACTGACTCACATGCATGCTAGTGCTCGCACTGAAAAACCTGCATGCTAGTGCTCGCACTGACTAACCTACATCCTGGTGCTTGCACTGAATAACCTGCATGCCAGTTCTCGCACTGACTAACCTGCATGGCAGTGCTCGCATTGACTAACCTGCATGCTAGTGCTCGCACAGACTAATCTGCATGTCAGTGCTCGTACTGACGAGCGTGAATGCTGGTGCTCGCACTGACTAACCTGCATGCCAGTGCTCGCACTGACTAATCTGTGTGCTAATGCTCGCAATGGCTAACCAGCATGTTAGTGCTCACACTGACTAACCTGCATGCTAATGCTTGACTGACTATTCTGTATGCTAGTACTCGCACTGACTAACCTGCATGCTAGTGCTCGCATTAACTAACCTGCATGCTAGGTCTCGCATAGACTAACCTGCATGCTAGTGCTCGCACTGACTGACCTGCATGTCAGTGCTCGCCTTGACTAATCTGTATGCTAATGCTCGGATTGACTAACCTGCATGCTAGTGCTCGCACTGACTAGCCTGAATGCTAGTGCTCACACAGACTAAATAACATGCTAGTGCTTGCACTGAATAACCTGCATGCTAGTGCTCGCACTGACTAACCTGCATGCTGGTGTTTGTACTGACTAACCTGCATGCCAGTGCTCACACTGACTAACCTGCATGCTAGCGCTCGCACTGACTAACCTGCATGCTAGGTGCTCACACTGACTAACCTGCATGCTAGTGCTCGCACCGACTAATATGCATGCTAGTGCTCTCACTGACTAACCTGCATGCTAGTGCTCGCACTGATTAACCTGCATGTCAGTGCTCGCACTGACTAACCTGCATGCTGGTGCTTGAACTGACTAACCTGCATGCCAGTGCTCACACTACTAACCTGCATGCTAGTACTCGCACTGACTAATCTGCATGCTAGTGCTCGCACTGACTAACCTGCAAGCAAGGGCTCGCACTGACTAACCTCCATGCTAGTGCTCTCACTGACAAACCTGCATGCTAGTGCTCGCACTGACTAATCTGCATGCTAGTGCTCGAACTGACTAACCTGCATGCTATGTCTAGAATTTACTGACCTGCATCCTAGTGCTCGCACTGACTAACCTGCATGCCAGTGCTCGCATTGACTAATCTGTATGCTAGTGCTTGGATTGACTAACCTGCATGCTAGTGCTCGCACTGACTTCCCAGCATGCTAGTGCTCGCACTGACTAACCTGCATGCTAGTGCTTGCACTGATTAACCTGCATAATGTGCTTGGACTGACTAACCTGCATGCCAGTGCTCACACTGACTAACCTGCATGCTAGTGCTCGCACTGACTAATCTGCATGCTAGTGCTAGCACAGACTAACCTGCATGCCAGTGCACGCACTGACTAACCTGCATGCTAGTGCTTGCACTGACAAACCTGAATGCTAGTGCTCGCACTGACTAACCTGCCTGCTAGTCGTCGCACTGATTAACCTGCATGCTGGTGCTTGCATTTAATAACCTGAATGCCAGTGCTCGCACTGACTAACCTGAATGCTAATGCTCGAACTGACTAACCTGCATGCTAGTCCTCGCACTGATCAACCTGCATGCTAGTGCTCGCACTGACTAACCTGCATGCTAGTGCTTGCCCTGACTAACTTGCATGCTAGTGCTCGCACTGACTAACCTGCATGCTAGTCCTCGCACTGACTAACTTGCATGCTAGTGCTCGCACTGACTAACCTGAATGCTAGTCCTCGCTTTGACTAACCTCCATGCTAGTGCTCGCACTGACTAACCTGCATGCTAGTGCTCGCACTGACAAACCTGCATTCTAGTGCTCGCACTGACTAACCTACATGCTGGCGCTTGCACTGAATAACTTGCATGCCAGTTCTCGCACTGACTAACCTGGATAGCAGTGCTCGCACTGACTAACCTGCATGCTAATGCTCGCTCTAACTAACCTGCATGCTGGTGCTTGCACTGACTAACCTGCATGCTAATGCTAGCACTGACTAACCTGTATGCTAGTACTCGCACTGACTAACCTGCATGCTAGTGCTGGCATTGACTAATCTGCATGCTAGGTCTCGCTTTGACTAACCTGAATGCTAGTGCTCGCGCTGACTAACCTGCATGTCAGTGCTCGCCTTGACTAATCTGTATGCTAATGCTCGGATTGACTAACCTGCATGCTAGTGCTCGCATTGACTACCTGCATGCTAGTGCTCGCACTGACTAACCTGCATGCTAGTGCTCGCACTTACTAATCTGCATGCTAATGTTAGCCTTACTAACTTGCATACTAGTGCTCGCACTGTTTAACCTGCATGCTAGGGCTCACACTGACTAACCTGAATGCTAGTGCTCGCACTGACTAACCTGCAAGCCAGTGCTCGCACTGACTAACCTGCATGGCAGTGCTCGGATTGACTAACCTGCATGTTAGTGCTCGCACAGACTAATATGCATGTCAGTGCTCGTACTGACGAGCGTGAATGCTGGTGCTTGCACTGACTAACCTGCATCCTAGAGCTCACACTGACTTACCAGCATGCTATTTCTCGAATTGACTGACCTGCATGCCAGTGCTCGCACTGACTAACCTGCAGGCCAGTGCTCGAATTGACTAATATGTATGCTAGTGCTTGGATTGACTAACCTGCATGCTAGTGCTCGCACTGACTAGCCTGCATGCTAGTGCTCGCACTGACTAACCTGCATGCTAGTGCTTGCACTGACTAACTTGCATGCTAGTGCTCACACTGACTAACCTGCATGCTAG
>SDVV010032697.1:0-11391 GCA_016164225.1 Gammarus roeselii
TGGATTTGTCTGCTTTTTGCTATGGCGCTGGAGTGGTGGGTTGTGGTGCGTGTTTGTGTGTGTGTGTGTGTGTGTGTGTGTGTGTGTTTGTGTCTGTCCTGATGTGTTGCTTCTTTGTTGTACAGTGTGTTGTTCTGGAATTTATTTGTTTATTTTTTATTTTTTGTTTTTGTCATTCATGCGGATGGTTCATGTGATAGCCAATAGTGCGCACTAATTCCAGTTCCTATACCTGTGTTAACATTGCTGTTCTCAACAGCATACTGGTGCGCATGGCTGTGCTGGCCTCCCCCGGCTCTGCTGCTCCCCACTTGATGTGGTCCTGCTGGAGGGGGCTGCAAAGATAAGAGATCAAAGGTAAGAGACCCAGCAGGTAGATCCAAAGCTAGGGTGCCAACATGTTACAGAAGAACCTCCCCCAACTTGAACAAACTCAAACAGAACATCACCCAGGAACTCTGCAAGCGACCACTTGAATGCAGCCAGGGAATTTGACTCCACCACAAAACTTGGAAGGCTGTTCCACCACTGAACGCATTGTGCTCCAAAGAATTTCTTCTTGATGTCTGTTTTATAAGCCCGCATCAAAAGCTGATAGGGATGGCCTCCTGTTCTTGCTTCAGGAGCTCTCCAAAAAATACCCCCAAAGTCGGCGTCACCATCCAACCTGCAGATGATCCTCCAGTATTTAATAAGGTCCACCCTGAGAAACCTTCCTCTTATAGAAAATAAGCCAAGTTGCTTCAGTCTGGAACAGTAATCCAACTCAGCCAGACCATCCACACTTCTTGTCCATTTCCTCTGCACAGACTTGAACAATTTCAAATCCCCAAGAAAACCCCACATTCCACACTGACGAACAATAATCCATGACACGCCTGATGTGCATCACAAAGAGGGATACCATGAAGGGAAGACTACAGCAAACGGTGGATCTCAGCAGGCTGTTGGTCAATCCTGAAGCCTTACCCACCACCTCTCTGACATGATGGTGAAATTTCAGTTTTACATCAACCACCACACCAAGGCCCCTGTGGGATTGAACAAACTTTAATGGAATCCCACTCAAATAGTACAGAGCCAGCGGATTCTCATCAGTCCACTTGGCAAACCCACGAGCAAACCTCAACACCACACACTTCTCCGAGTTCTGCCTCAAGTTCCAAGATAAAGCAACTGCGCTAACTCTATCCAAATCGGACTGCAGATATGATACACCAGCAATTGCAGACCCCTTCATCCTCTTGTACCAAAGGTACAGCTTGTAGTTATCAGCAAATGCCTTATAAGAACTCAGCACTCCATTTGTGATGTGATTAACGTGGATCAGAAATAGCACAGGGCACACCACTAACCACCTCCTTCAACTCACTACAACACTCACCAACAGCAACCCTCAAAGAACGACCAGCCAAAGACAAACGAATCCAGTCAAGCAGGGTTCTGTCCATTGGCCACTGCTGTTCCTGATCTATATTAATCACATCTATAGTGGTCTTACAAGCAAGTTCAAACCATTTGCTGATGACTACAAGTTGTACTTGAGATATTCGTCGAGGACACCAAGTCTGCCCCTCTAGGTGTCCAGTCTCTGCAAAGTGGGTTGGATACAGTCCACTCAGTTGCATGGTCCTGGAACCTTGAACTGAATCCGGATAAGTGTGTTGTGCTGTGCTTTTATAGAAATTGTATTGATTTTGATGCTTCGGTTCCAGCCAATCAGTACGTCCTACACGGCAGAGCATTGAAGTTGTTCCCTACACACAGAGACTTGGGTGTCAGTGTAGATACCAGTCTCCGTTTCCACCATCATATTCGTGTAGTGGCTGCAATGGCTGGTGGGTTGGCAAACTGTTTGTTGAGATCAACTTTTTGTAGGTCACGGGTATTTATGCTGTCCCTATATGTTTTGCATATTCGTCCCCCCATTGAGTATGCATCCTGCATTTAGAATACTGGATATTGTGGGGACTGCAGGCTGCTGGAGTCTGTCCAGAGGAGATGGGCTTTCTGGCGTGGACTATGGTGGTCGTTTGAGGATCCTGAATTTGTTTTCCATTAAGGGTTGGCTTCTTAGGGCAGACCTGATCAATTATTGAAAAATTTTGCGTGAGAAATCAGAGGATTTGCTAACTATGTTTTCTGTGGCTCCAAGAGTTGGTCATGGGTTGATGTTTCTTCCTCGCTCTTCTGATGTCCGCAGTAGGTCCTTCAGTGTGAGATGTTGGTGTGTGGAATGGCTTGCCTGCTGACATATTGCAGTTGACATATATCACTTGCTATCAGCAAGCCCTTGCTGATCTGATATACAACAAAGTTATAGATTTTGACTAAGCCAATGAAGTGTAATTCATTTGTAGGGATGTGTGTATTAGCATGTATGTATTTTTTGTATTGTATGTATACATGTATGTGTATGTTTTATTTCGTGACTAACAGAACTGCTGTATGATCAGTTGCCTGAAGCACAAATTTCCAGTTTTTTCTGCTCCATTATTTTGCTGGGCTTTTGCAGTCTGGCTTGCTGTGGCGTTTTTGCCTCCTGTCATGCTCTGCACTCTGGCTTTGCTGGGGTGTGGGGTGGTCTTGAGGCAACCAAGGTGAGAAACCACCAGTACCAATTTGGGTTGAAAAAAAAACATTGACCATGGCAAATCTTTCAAAGGTTGTCTGCCCTCAGAAGCCAATCCATAACAAAACAAACCCAGGCTGCTCAAACAACTGCCAATGTCTGTATAAGAATGTCCATCAATGTTTCTGCTCCATCTTCTATGAATGAATTGAAGCAATTTGTATTTTTTTTTAATTCTGGCATTTATTGCTTATATAGTGGGTTGCAGCATAGCTGCCCCCTGAATACTTTTTATTTTACCCTTGGGGTTTATGGCCTGGTCTTTTTACAATTGAGAGACTGGCCAGAATGTCTCACTCGGGGTCAGGTAGGCTCAAATTTACAACCTCCAGCCCCCAATGGAAGTCTGTTGTGAGGAGAGACTGACATGCTACCCATTCGGCCACCAAGCTTGAAAAAAGCAGCAAAATCAGCCTGCAATCCCCACTTTATCCAGTGTTTGAAATGCAGGAGGTTTAGGCTACTCATTAAGGGGGCAAATATGCGCTACATATAAATAAGGACAGCATTAACTCCAGGGATCTACAGACAGTTGATCTCAACAAACAGTTTGCCAACCCATCAGCATCTGAAGCCACCATACAAATGTAATGGTGGAATCTAGGAGTTGTATTCACACTGACACCTAAATCTTTATGTGCAGTGATAAACTTCAATGCCCTTCCTTGCAGGAAGTACTGGTTAACTGGAACCAGAGTATCAAAATCAATGTAACCTCAATGAAATCACAGCGCAACATGCTTGTCTGGATTCAATCCAATTTTCCAAGACATTGTAATGGAGTCAAATGTATCCAAACAGTTTTGGAGTGACTGTATATCTGTCCTGACATGTGTATCTGAAGTACAACTTGTAGTTGTCTGCAGATGCCTTGAACTTGAATGAACAATCACTTGAGATTTTGAGATTTTATGAATATAGATCAAGAACTGTAGCAGTCAATGAACAGGGCCTTGAGAAGCACCACTTGTCAAATCAACTGGGCTGCTCTAGCTGCCACTCACACAAACATTCTTCACTCTGCCAGTGAGAAATTCAGAGGTCCAGGCTAGCAAAGAATTACACTCACCCACAGATTCCAGCCTAGGCACATTAAGATCAAACATTCTGACTGCTATAAATATCCATATTAATCCACCTCCCAACATAAACATCAAGCATTCATTATTGGTTTGCTGCAACCCAATGTCAGTCATACAGGTCTGTAATTTAGGAGATTACTGTTGGTTTTAGCCTTGAATACTGAAATGACAACCTATTGGTTCAGGTTTCAGGGACAGTTCCCATCATAAGATTTTTGAAAAATTGAACAGAGAGGGAGGGAGGGAGGGCGGGAGGGCTCATCAGCACAGCTCCTCAGCTGATGGGAGTGAAAGTCATCTGCACCTACACTGTAACAATGATCAAGAGCTAAAAGATTATACTGAACCCCACCCCTGTAGAAATTAAAGCCAACACATTTCCTGCAAATGGCTGGAATGAGGCTGAGTGGGTTGGGGCTGCATTAACAATTTTTTTTAGAAAGAGGCGGCATAGATTCCACATATCCTGCCACAATCCTCTTGGTCAGCCTCAAGGAACAACTTCTGGTCAATCAATATCAATATTATCAGGCCTGTCTTATAAATTGGACTCCACCTTTTTTAGGGAATCAATGGAAAAATTTATATATCACCTAGTCGGCTTCCTTTATGTGCGTAGCCTTTTAAGAGTAATGGCTAAATTGCAACCCTCTGCTCTCCTGACTTGCTTGTATGCGTGCTGTGCCTCTGATCTCTTTTGGGAAATAGCGAGTGGTGCCCTATCAAGCTGACAGCCCATGGGGGGCCAGAACAAACTGGAATAAGAAGAATGAAGTCATCAATGAGTGACACCAATCATCACAAACTGAAGAATAGCTGATTTCTAGCCCTTAGCAGCCTGAGATAGTGCCTCCAAATATCTGGCCTGGCTAGCTAGCTTGTGAAATTGTTCCTTAGATTAATTGTAAGCTATTGATTTTATTACCTGGCTACCTATTTGCAGATATTTTATGCACCAATTCTTTGTGGCTGTTGTTAAAGTCAAAGTGGTGGGAGTAGAGGCCGTCTCTACAACTTTAAGAGGGCAGTTATTTGTAACTGAAAGATTTGTTTAATATTTTTTTTTGATGTTCTTCTTACTAGCTAATTATCATTGTGTTTAAGAAACAAAAGTTTAATTTTTCTTATATCAACAGCTGTCTTTTGTTGTAATGTTGGTGTGCCTCCTCACAAGATGAGCAAAAATGGCAACCTTGCAGAGGAAGACGAATATGTTGATGTCATGGAAGACTATGCCTACAACTATGAAGGCCGTAACCACAGGATTTATCGAACCGAGCGCTACATGGTTCTGCAAAAAAGGCCAAACTGGTGGCAGGTGAGGCATGGTATCTTCACCCTAATTGCTAGCATGTCATTGAAAAACAGTGGTAGAGCTAGGCAGCACTGCTGGTGGCAGGTGAGGCATGGTACCTTTATCCAAATTGCTAGCATGTCACTCTAATCTAATCTAATCTCTAGTAGAGCTGCAAGGCAGCACTGCTTATCTACAGTAGAGCTGATGGGCAGCACTGCTGAACTCCAGTAGAGCAGTAAAGTGTTGTCTCAGTGGTGACACCATGTCAGTGATGGGCAGTTGGGCACAGCACCATTTCTAAGTTAACCTTCTGCAATGCCACTTTCAATTAACTAAAAGAAATGGCTGTATATTTCTAGGAACATGAATTGGCCAGTTCTATTTGTTTCAGTTTACAACTGTTGCTGTTGCTACTAATTAGTCAGATAGCAAACCATCGCTGTACATTTTGATTTTATATCTTGTAAGTCACTACCTATTGATATAACTGCTTGGTACAACATTGATTTCATGAATAGATGAATGAAATAATAAAGCACTCATTGGTTCACACTCGAATGACATGGCATAATAATTAACCAACATGGCGCAAAACAACCGAATTGCTCCCTAAGCCAATGGCACGCCAGCTTAGAGCCACAATGTTGAGTGGTTTTGCAGCCTTGGGCAATGCTTTATGGCAATTACTGTTCACCAGTTGCTCCCACCAATTTTGGCAGCCATCAGTGTTCCAATTCTTGTTTCAATCTCTGTCATTCACCCATCCTACCAATATAAAAAAGGCTAAACCTATGTTAACTCGCCCTGTAAAAAATCCTAAATATCTAACTTTTCTCATTTACACAGTACTGCTCGTAACATAACTAACCAAATGAACATCATGCCTACTCCAGCTGGCCCTCTGGCTCAATCTTTGCCACATATGTCTATCAGAGCTCTACCTGTGACATAACCTGTACTCTTACACAGTTCTTAGTCTCGCCACTCTGCTTCAAATTAACAAATAGCAAGATACTCCTTCAGTACTTCTCTCATTGGTTTGTGAACTGCCTACACAACTGTCAGCGCTGCCATCATTTTCGGGCGTTCAACCAATGTGCACAAACATTTCAGGAACAAGCTAAATGACTGGAACTACCTAAATCAATTCATATCAAATTGCATAGCTGAATAACTTTCTAACTAAGATATTACTTCAATTTTCAATAACATTACATGTCTCAGTCATTACTACCCACCATGCTGCTTAATCAAAAATTTGTGGCTAACAGCAGCTCCTTATTGTTGCCCGTTCTCTAGGGATAACTGATAATTTACTCTATATCTTTAGTACTGACCAGAGGGCTACTCCTCTCAATCTGGTTTCACTCACTACAGGAGATGTGATAAATCTAAATATTATTTTTGGCAGCCTTTTGCAAGAGCCAACTCTTGTTCTATTGATCTGGGCAGAATATTGTCATTAGATGTCCTTAATGTGTAACTGAATTGACTATTTGAATATTCTATTTATATATGAATATTCTATCTTGCAAAATCTGGTAGCCACTCTGGCAAGAACAGCTAGCAACACTTATAAATATTAACCTGACGCTCAATTTTAGTGATGAAAGTGAGGTGTATTAAATTGTGGGGCATTGAGCAGCTGACCACAAAGGTCCAATAAGGCTGTCAGAGGTACAAGATTTTTGTCTCTTACCTCTGGTAGCTACCTATTGGTAGCTGGTAGCTACCTAGTGTTGTTTGGGAACCAATGTTTCACACCTTTCATAATGCTGGATGATTGTCTATTTGTGATTATTATTATTATTAATGCCTTCCACAACAGATTTTTTCATTCAACTTTCTCTTTACCAATCAGCCCAAGCTAACTACTGATTTTTTTCTTTCTCCTTCTCAGGTTATCAATCTAGCCCAGAAGGTGTTCTGGGTTCCATGCAACTACTTGCGGATTGTGAAGCTGACCACTCAAGAGAAGAAGGACAGTCTCAGGGCCACATACAATAAGAAGTCTCCCAAACAGCAAGGACCCTACACCAGCGTTCAGCCTCTCAGAAAGGACACCTCTTACTCAAGTTCATCTCCTGTACCGTCTCCTGCCTCTTCGAGCAGCCATGTCGACCATTCTTCAGTGGTGAGAAGGGGTCGCAATGATGCTGCTGTCCCACTTTCCAAGAATGAGATACGCGGGCCCTCCTCCAACCCCCACCTAGAGCAGCAACAACAGCCACCGCCGCAACATAACGCTCCCGATGGTGACACGCGACTCACCGGCACCAAAAGGCAACAAAAACTCACTAAAAAGGACATTAGTGCACCTATTTTTGTCTCCCATGTAGGGTATAATAACAATATTAGCAGTCACCTTCTCAACAACAATGATAACCTCGGGCAACAACAACAGCAGCAGCTGCAGCAACGTGCAAGTAGTTTTAAGCCCCAGTCGGTGGCGCGGCTCAACACTGGCGTACTCGGTAGCAACGACAGGGGTGGCTTGCCGGCCTCCTCCTTGCAGTCACAGCAACAGTCAGCTCTTTCCATTAGGTCGTCTCGTCTCAGTCTGTATGATGGCAGCGGCTGTAGCTCAGACTCGCTTTCAGATATTCTTGAGGACGGCAGTCAGACCAGTTCAACGCGAAGGAAAGGAGTCAAATCAAAGTCTTTTGATGATGGACTGAGTGCTGCTACGACTATCAGCGAAGTCATAGGTGGCGCCAGCAACGTGAAAGATGAAAATTATGGAACAAACTCAGAGAAAGCTTCCAGCGCTGAGCAGTTGAACAATAGGAGAAAGACGACCGATCAGAGCTTGTTTATGAACCCCTTGACTTATCGCAATAGGTCCAATTCAGTAGATTTCAAAACCTGGTCCAAAGAACACATTTTGGGGGATATTAAAACTGATTTCTATGATTCTAAAGGAGGCAGGTGCCAAGGTGGTGGCGGTGGAAACAGTAAAGATCGCATCCTGTGGCGAAGATCATTGGTGCTGGAAGAGAGCAGTGGGTTGCAGAGGCAGCAGCAGTACAAGCCATTTCTTAGTAACCATGACGACTTGGACGCGTCTCTGGTGTTAGATGCACCACCAGACCTGCCTCCTAAACTAAACAAGAACAGAAAAAGCTGTTTGGAGTCTACCATCAGCAACAGCGGAGGCGGAGGACGCACATTTGGTGCTCACAATGAGCCCATCGATGTTAGAATCGGTGCGCTCCAAAACCAGGACCACAGTCTAAGAAGACAGAGTTTAGGGGAGTTGGATCTCTTGTCGAGTCATCAAAGTCAGCAACACCGGCTACAACAGCCTTTATCTGCCTATGATAGCCAGTTCTCGAATGCTAATGATCTACCTCAGAGTGATCGCAACCGCCCTTACGATGCCTCCTTGATGCAACCTGTGATCAATCGCCAACAGATGAGTTCCCGCTCCGGTAATGTCAGTCTGCCAGACGATGAGAGATCATTGACCCCGATTGAAGGAAGCAATGAAAGAGGGGCTCCCAGTACTACCAATCGGCGAGAGACGCCTCCGGTCTTACCCCGTATTTTGTGTCCGCCTCCGCAGCAGGCCTCAACGTACGCTGCTCTGCCCATGGAGCGCAGCTACACCTGCATAGGCTCCTTTGCCAAGTCAGACACGGAGTCTATTAGCTCTGACTCTGGTGGCTCCCAGCTTGACCCTGCAAAAGCAAGGGACGATGCCAGCGGTGGCGGTAAAAACGAACTCAAGCGGTCCTTCAAGGAGAAGTCGGGAGTCTCCAGCAGGAAGGGTAGTCTCCGAGGGCTCTTCTCCAAGGCGTCTTCAAAGAAGGAGTCACAATCTCAAGAGTTGCCGTCATCCACACTTGCAGATTCAAACAAGTGTAATAAAAAACTTCCTAAGGTGAGATGAGACGATGGGCGTTGAGAAGGTGACTCAATGTTCTTGTATATTCGACAAGAGCAAATACTGTTTTGGGGCATTCAAATATTTTTTTTTTGTATCAAGAACGTCTATGTTACAGGAGTCAAGTGCTAGGTTAATCTTCGAATGTATGTGAGGGCTTTTAGTAGGGGCATACAGTTTGTAATTCATTAGGTACTTGGTCTTGTTACTCAATTAAAGTTCTTTTGAGTAACACATTTAATGTGACAATTTTAATAACTAGGCATAACTACGTATTTTGCTGAGATGATGTAGCCAGTAATAGCTAAACCACTGAGTCAAGCAGCTACTGCTAGTTACACATTATATAGCTGAATTATGTTATCGTATCATCGGACTGCTTATGAAATGAGAGGTATTCAATTGAATGAGAAGTGGCCTTTCTTATCCGGACCAATACAAATATCTAGAGCAATCACTATATATATGTGATGAAATTGGTTGTGTTCAAATTGCAATGGCTTTCAAGTATGTTAACGGTTTGGGCAAACTAGGAAATCAGTCTGAGTGAGTGTATGCCATAAAAGTCTGCTTTGCAGATAACAGAAGAACATTCCCGCACGTTTTTCGCAATGGCAAATTCACTCAAGCAAACTAAACCATGTTCATCAGGTTACTATCATATCCTATAATGCAAGTGGATATAATGTGGCCTCCCCGTACTTCCTCTTCCATCTTTTGCCTAATTGTGTGCACCCTAATCTTTTGTCTAGGCCAATAATATAATCTCATTTTGCTCTCACCATTTCACTAGACTCCTCCGTCCCCGCCTACCCCCCACTCCGTATCATGCACCCGTCACCTGGGCGAGGGATGGCGCGAGTACTGGTATCCTCAGTACTCGTGCCACTTCTACTACAACGAGAGTACGCATGAGAAGCGCTGGAAGCCGCCACGCAAACTGCAGCAGGCGGCGATGACGGTGCCTCCCGAGGTGAGGAGCACGTATGATGAGCCAGAATAGGCACGTTCGGGGACAACAATACAATTGGGTCCAATGTTTTTTTATAGCAGAAAGCATTCCGACAAAACCCTTTTCACGATTGGTCCCAATGTTTCTTTCTTGATAAAAACATTCTGTGAAAGCCCTAAAATTGAATAATATTTAAACGAAAACATCAGTTTAGAATTCCAGTACCTTATTAAATGTAATAGAAACTAAAGTGAAGGTGAGATTGTTTGTGTACTATGACAAATTCAAACTAATATTACTTATATCAGGTACATTAATGTATAGTGATACATTAGGCTGAGTTGCCCACACAAACAAACATCCTCTTTACCACGTAGCTACCAACATGTAATGATAACTTACAATACAATAGCAGTGAGTCATTAAGCATCCGTGTGTCGGTGCAACTGGCGGAACACAGCTGAGCAAGAATCACTCTTTGTAGGATGCCTTCTGTTCACATTTGATGAAGTGCACTCTAGTGCGCTCTGTTTTTGCACTCATCTATATTCCATTGTATTTGTATTTTACTCAGCAAGAATTTTCTATGTTCATCTCTTCCAACCACTCATCTCCTTGCTTCCTACCACTCCCTAGAAGTTTAGTCATTACTAATACTTGTCTTATAAACTCTGATACCTTTCACTGGTAAAATTAAATCAGGAACTAGATTGAAATCACTAATACTTCAAAGTAAGGTTAGAAATGTTAGTATATCCATTTTCTGTCTAACCTCGGTGATGGAATTGAATTGATTAGATTGTATGTAATTGAAGCTCTAATCAGTAACCCTGCAAGTATTAAAAAGTGCTAATTATTCTGTCTAAAAGTGAAACTCGAATGCAAGAAAAATTCCAGTGCTCGGCAAGTGGCTGAATGCAATCACACTATGATGGTCACAGCAGTACTGAATTCAGATTCTAACTGATATGGCGTGGGCACGAGCTTACACGGAGTAACAAAACTAAACAAAAATAAACTGGTTGCTGTAGCTAAATTCATCGTTGTAAGAGTCCTTCAAAACTTGAAACAGTGAGCAAGATGAAACGTGTTTCTAGTTCTACACAAGGTGCAATTGTATTTCAATTGAACACAGCAAAATTCAGATGTGAAAATTATAATTTGATTTATAATTGATGTTTTTTATGGCTGTTTAGAAAATGTTTTCATTTATTCACGTGTACTTTTTGTGCATGTTGATAAAAGATAATTGTAGGCAACAATATCACTGACAAAATGCACCCCTTTAAAATCTTATTTTAAATTTTTACAAGAAAATAGTAAAAAAACATGAAAAGACCCAACTACATGTTTTTCTTCTGAAAAAAAAATGTGGGTAAGGTTTTTAAATAAAAAAATTGCCCACATTGCTGATGTCACGAATGTTCTCAGAGCAGTGCCTCTTAAACTAATTGTAACCTCAACATATACTTTTGCCATCATTTCCATTGTATTGTTTTGTATATATTAATATACTGTACTAAATATATATGTATATATATA
>SDVV010032698.1:0-11391 GCA_016164225.1 Gammarus roeselii
GTTCGTATGTCCAGCTAGGATAGCAAAATGGCTCCCTACCGCTTGCACACAGCTCCAACTACTTAGTTACATGTTTTAAGCTTGTCATTCTACCTATTCTATATTTACTATGTATGAATTTATTGTTCCAAAGAAGAACATGCCATCTGTGTATGAATAAACTTTTTTTATTATTTATTATTTATTTATTTAAATAATTGTCTTATTATCGATAAAAAGCTCGTGATCCGTGATAAATAACTCCCGCACCCTCGAGGGATTGTAATTGAGTGTGTGGCAGTAATTAATACGGTTTCAGTTCACTGGCGGGTGAATAATAAATAAAAGGTATCAGAATTCAGTGTCAGGTAAATAATAATTAATTATGTCAAAGTGATCAGTGTTCGATACGTAATAATTAATAAAGCCTCAGTAATCACCCTCAGGCTGGCAATAATCAACATGTCCCAGCTTTTACTGCCAGGTAAATAATAATAAGTTATGCCCCAGCGGTCTCAATCACTGGTTTAGTAGCATTTTGTGTCGCCGGTCAAAACGAGCTAGCGACATTTTTTTCCCATTCGTGTAGCCTCACTAGGATATTCAGATCATCAATGGGATTTCAATAGAGGATGATTGCGATCTTCCAATATTTGTATTCAACAATTATCTGCTTGACAAACTTTGCGCTGTATGTTGATCACTTTCATTTTAACAGCCGTGACGAATGAAAGTGATCAACATACAGAACATTCCGAGCTCGGATGTTGTGGTGAGCTCTGATGTAGTGGTGAGCTCGGATGTTGTGGGGAGCTTGGATGTTGTAGAGAGCTCGGATGTTGTGGTGAGCTCTGATGTTGGGGTGAGATCGGATGTTTTGGTGAGCTCGGATGTTGTGGGGAGCGGGGATGTTGTAGAGAGCTCGGATGTTGTGAATGGCTCAGATGGTGTGGGTAGCTCGGATTTGTTGGTAGTTCAGGTGTTGTGGAAAGCTCGGATGTTGTGGGTAGCTCGGAGGTTGTGGGGAGCTCAGATGTTGTGGGGTGCTCGGATGTTGTGACGAGCTCGGATGTTGTGGGGTGCTTGGATGATGTGGAGAGCTCAGATGTTGTGGGGTGCTCGGATGTTGTGAGGAGCTCGGATGTTGTGAGGAGCTCGGATGTTGTGGGGAGCTCGGATGTTGTGGGGAGCTCGGATGTTGTAAAGCTCAGATGTTGTGGGGTGCTCGGATGTTGTGACGAGCTCGGATGTTGTTGGGTGCTTGGATGTTGTGGGGAGCTCAGATGTTGTGGGGAGCTCAGATGTTGTGGGGTGCTCGGTTGTTGTGACGAGCTCGGATGTTGTGGGGTGCTTGGATGTTGTGGAGAGCTCAGATGTTGTGGGAAGCTCGGATGTGGTGAGGAGCTCGAATGTTGTCGGGAGCTCGGATGTTGTGGGGAGCTCAGATGTTGTGGGGTGATCGGATGTTGTGACGAGTTCGATTGTTGTTGGGTGCTTGGATGTTGTGGGGAGCTCAGATGTTGTGGGGAGCTCAGATGTTGTGGGGTGCTCAGATGTTGTGACGAGCTCGGATGTTGTGACGAGCTCGGATGATGTGGAGAGCTCAGATGTTGTGATGAGCTCGGATGTTGTGGGGAGCTCGGATGTTGTGGGGAGCTCGGATGTTGTGGGGTGCTCAGATGTTGTGGGGAGCTCAGATGTTGTGGGGTGCTGGGATGTTGTGACGAGCTCGGATGTTGTGGGGTGCTTGGATGTTGTGGGGAGCTCAGATGTTGTGGGGAGCCATGGTAGGAATAACACTAAACATGTATTACAAAGGGTTCACTAACCCATCCAGCCGCACAAATATTGGGAACAGGACGGGAAAAAGGACTTGCTGCAGTCATTCACTAATGTTTGCAAACTTGAATGACTCAGGGTAGACTTTGTACTTATAACCACCCTTTATTATTCATATTAATTAAATAATATGTCATCTTTGGTACCATCACTCATTTTAAAGCAGAAAAAATCACGAATAAATACAGTAGAGGGCTTTCACGAGGACCAAACATATAGGAGAACAGTATAAACGCTTACCTTCTCGAGCGATGTAAAGTCCATTATTCTGTACCACACAAAAATTTAAAGCCCAATATGCTGATGTAAAGCCCAATATTATGATGAAAAGCTCAATATTCTGTTGTAAAGCCCAATATTCTGATGTAAAGCCCAATATTCTGTATCACACAAAAATGAGCCAATATTCTGATTTAAATCCCAATATTCTGTGCCACTCAAAAATGTAAAGCCCAATATTTTTATGTAAAGTCCAAAATTCTGTAACACACAAAAATGTTAAGCCCAATATTCTGTACCACAAAAAACTGTTAAGCCCATTATTAGGTATATACCACTCAAAAATGTAAAGCCCAATATTCTGTACCACACAAAAATCCAGGATTTGGACGCTTGCATTGGAGCTCATTGCACACGAATGTTTGTTCTGACTGAATATGCGGGATTGAAAATGTGTGGTAAGGTTTTTTTACTTTGTGTGCATTCGTGAACCCATCACTTGAAAATGTGCATTTCAGGCGAGGGCATAGAAATGAGCAAGCTCAAAAGTGAGTGTCGATTCAGAAAGTATGCCTTCACACAATGTGCATTCAGAAAGTGTGCATTCAGAAACTATGCATTCACAAAGTGTACATTCAGAAAGTGTGCATTCAGACAGGATGCATTCACAAAACGTGCATTCAGAAGGTACGCATTCAGAAAGTGTTCATTCAGAAAGTGTGCGTTCAGAAAGTATGCATTCACTAAGTGTGCATTCAGAAAGTATGCATTCAGAAAGTGTGCATTCAGAAAGTGTGCGTTCAGAAAGTATGCATTCACAAAGTGTCAATTCAGAAAGTATGCATTCAGAAAGTGTGCATTCAGAAAGTGTGCATTCAGAAAGTATGCATTCAGAAATTATGCATTCATAAGGGGCCCATTCAGGAAGTGTTCATTCAAAAGTGTGCACCCAAAAAGGGTCCATTCAGGAAGTGTGCATTCAGAAAGTGTGCATTCAGAAAGTATGCACTCACAAAGTGTGCATTCACAAAGTGTGCATTCACAAAGTGTGCATTCAGAAAGTGTGCATTCAGACAGTATGCATTCACAAAGTGTTCATTCAGAAAGTATGCATTCAGAAAGTGTGCATTCAGAAAGTGTGCATTCAGAAAGTATGCATTCAGAAAGTGTGCATTCAGAAGGTGTGCGTTCAGAAATTATGCATTCACAAAGTGTGAATTCAGAAAGTATGCATTCAGAAAGTGAGCATTCAGAAAGTGTGCATTCAGAAAGTGTACATTCAGAAAGTGTGCGTTCAGAAAGTATGCATTCACAAAGTGTGAATTCAGAAAGTATGCATTCAGAAAGTGAGCATTCAGAAAGAGTGCGTTCAAAAAGTATGCATTCAAAAAGTGTGCATTCAGAAAGTATGCATTCAGAAAGTGTGCATTCAGAAAGTGTGCATCCAGACAGTATGCATCCAGAAAGTGTGCATTCAGAAAGTATGCATTCAGAAAGTGTTCATTCAGAAAGTGTGCATTCAGAAAGTGTGCGTTCAGAAAGTATGCATTCACAAAGTGTGAATTCAGAAAATATGCATTCAGAAAGTATGCATTCAGAAAGTATGCATTCAGAAAGTATGCATTCATAAAGGGCCCATTCAGGAAATGTTCATTCAAAAGTGTGCATCCAAAAAGGGTCCATTCAGAAAGTGTGCATTCAGAAAGTGTGCATTCAGAAAGTGTGCATTCAGAAAGTGTGCATTCAGAAAATGTTCATACAGAAATGTACATTCAGAGTGGGTGCATTCAAAAAGTGTGCATTCAGAAAGTGCACTCAGAAAGTGTGCATTCAGAAAGTGTGCATTCAGAAAGTGTTCATACAAAAATGTACATTCAGAATGGGTGCATTCAGAAAGTGTGCATTCAGAAAGTGTGCATTCAGAAAGTGTGCATTCAGAATGTGTGCATTCAGAGTGGATGCATTCAGAATGTGTGCATTCAGAAAGTGTGCATTCAGAAAGTGTGCATTCTGAAAGTGTGCATTCAGAAAGTGTCCATACGAAAGTGTACATTCAGAGTGGGTGCATTCATAAAGTGTGCATTCCGAAAGTTTGCATTCAGAAAGTGTGCATTCAGAAAGTGTACATTATAAGTGTGCATTACTTAACCTGTCAACATTTATCCACACCACAATGTGCATTACTGGTAAAAAGGAAGCGTCCATAAAGAAAATTAATGTCGAAAGAATTAAATGTTTCCCGAAACACACAGCGGCCGGGGCACTCAGAATAACACACAGCAGCCGGGGCATTCAGAATAACACACAGCGGCCGTTACACACAGCATGATTTCCAACTAACACAGAGCAAGGAATATTCAAGACACAGTCCAGCAACGTAAATTGATTTTGCACGTAAAAACATAATTTGTTCATCACGCGTAACTATATTAATTATCGAGCAGTGCAATATAGGAGTTTTTAAAATAAGCATACACATTTCAAAGTTAGGAATAGTCTCTAACTAATATATTCAATCATCGATAAAAAGTATGAATAAAACGGTTTGACATCAGAAGAAACTGCTAAATTCACAATGTATCGAATGAATGACATATTCTCTCTTCTTGACTTCATTTTCCAGGGGCCGCGTATAACACATTTTCTCTTCGTGACTTCACTCATCATTCTCCATGTGCCACGGATAACATATTCTCTCTTCGTGACTTTATTCATCATTCTTCAGGGGCCACGAATAATATATTTCCTCCACATGACTTCATTCTTCATTCATCATGACCACGAATAACATATTCTCTCTTCGTGACTTCATTCTCAATTCTTCAAGGGCCTTGAATAACATATTCTCTCTTCGTGACTTCATTCTTCATTCTTCAGGGGCCGTGAATAATATATTCTCTTCTCTCTTCTTGACTTCATTCTTCAATAGCCTCGAATAACTTATTCTCTCTTCGTCTCCTATTACTTAGTAGCTAAGGGGCCGTGTTCGATCCAGACGCAGCATGTTAAGTGCTCAACTCAAGTGGCAGGATGATGCGCTGTTTTATTAGGTTGCACATCTCACCAATGCACACTCGTGAGGTCGCGTGCAACAAACGACGAAAAGTGTACATTCTAAGAAAATCTCACGCGACGTTGGAGCAGCCCTGTAATGCACAGCTCTTTTTCCAAGCGATTGCAAATAGAATATTGACATCGCATGTTGTTTGTCGCATTCGGCATTGCTGAATACACATCAGTGCACAGCGACAAAAGGTCAGCTAAGAGTACCATGACCTGCAAAAATCTCGCACAGAAATTTCAAATATCCACTCTGGTCATTCATTTGAAACTGAGAAATCTATGATTTGATTCATTACTATAATTATCTCTTCTGAGCCAAACCCCTTAAGAACTTCGAGCATCCCTCTACACGTGGATGCTATGGCATGAAGAACATGGTTTATAATGCGACGAAGTGTTCGATAATCTCAAGTGATGGTACGTACATACAGCAGCTATATTGTTAAGCCTTCGTTCTCCACAGCCTTTGTTCTCCACAGCCTATGTTCTCCGCAGCCTTTGTTCTCCACAGCCTATGTTCTCCACGGCCTTTGTTCTCCACTATCTTCGTTCACCACTCACTGCCTTAATTTTCCACACATAAAGCCCGCGTTCGAATAAGAAAGCTGGTATATTTCATAATGTTCCCAAACTTTCAATTGAATTCGAATTTATGATTTCATTTCAATATCCTTAAAACCGTGACCCACTTATGAAGCAGCGATACAAAAAAAAATGTCGGAAATATTATTGAAATATTCTTGTAGATGAAATGAGCTATATTGAAAGCATGTAATTTTTCTTACAACAGCTACTCTCATTCCAACAGGAATATCAATCGCTCAAGTAAGCCATTTGTTCGCATGTCCTTTTAATGACTTAATGCACATTTATGCTGTTGCAAGGACTTGAACAGAGTCAATCTTGTTCTGCTCAACCAGCAGGAAACAGATCTTTAGTTTTATGAGATGTTGCCGCGATTCGGTGATGAGAAAATAGATTGGACAAAGAGGATGTGACATCCAGGCAATATATAAGACATCGAAGGTTAGATATGACGACAACCGATACGACACCGAAGGTTAGATATTATGGCAATGTATAAGACATTGAAGGTTAGATATGACGGCAATATATACGACATAGAAGGTCAGATATGAAGGCAATAGATACGACATCGAAGGTTAGATATGACGGCAATAGATACGACATCGAAGGTGTGATATAACAGCAAGAGATACGGCATCGAAGGTGTGATATAACAGCAAGAGATACGTCATCGATGGTGTGATAGCTTGGAAGAAAGTGTGACGAAAGAGATGGGACTTGGAGTCATTAGACGCAGCAAAGAAGATGTGATTTCGAGCCAATAGGCAATTTGTTAGGAACGGGATATTGTAAATCAAGACATTAGCTATGGCGAGGAAGAGAGGATTCCGCCGCAAAAGAAACGGCAAGAAAGATGGGATGTCAGTTAGTAGGTAAGAACAGCGAGATGAAATACCGAAATAATAGGTGCAGCTTGGAAGCTTTAGCATGCCTGAAGTTTTTAATACATTACGTAATAAATTGTGAATCAGTCACTGTGATATAATGCGTCGATTATCAAGAAAAAGCGACCATTTCAGTGAAAGATTGTATAAAGTGTAAGAGAGAGTTTTTGGAGTAATATTGTGCGGTTGGCTGACACATTTCCATTGATGGAATTACACACTCTCAAATCCTTTCAAATGATAGTTGCATCACCATCCTATCATCCAGTCTCCCACCCCTGCCCTCCGTCTCGAGTATTTGCGTCCCGTGTAGGTAAAACCAACACGATGTTGATGTTGTCCGTGTTATTCTGTTTTGTTTGAACTGATGTACTGAAAAAGAATCGCCTTTGACCGATCTAAGATTCTTTAGTTACTATGACTCGAAACTCCCACAAGGTGTCTGTTCATTTTTGTAACTCCCTCTGGCGGTATTTGGAACAATAATGGCCTTGAAATCACTTCCAAATAAAAATTCCTGACAATTTCAGAATATGTCAATAACATTATTTCCGTGACACTTGAATATGGCTGCCAGTAATGAAAAAAGGTAAGAGGATTCACTCGTTTTTTCTCTGTTTAAATCATTTTCATCAAAGGTTTTATTCCAACTACATCGTCAATTTTTAAAAGTAAATGTGAAAAATATTTCAAAATGTCAGAAGTACATGCTAAAATTTGCACGTGCTCTAAATCTTCAGACCTGGGACGAGAAATTAGGCAGAAGCGCGATAATGGTGATGTTAGGAAGGCAATATTTGATTCTGAATTAACAAGTTCTCGTGTCGTACACATACGAGAGCTACCAATTTTATTTTCTCAGACTCTAATGTTGTGTAATGTTTTCCTGTGTAGGATTGCGTTCCCATCTCGTCGATGAGATCCGCTAATGCGATCTGTCGAGAAATGTTGTAAAGGAGTCTCTAATGCGTTACAATTACAAGCGCGTCACTGAATTCAAAATTTTGACTCAATTTCTAGAAAAGGGGTCATTCCTGAGTTCTGATGATAAATTCTGTGAGGTTCAAAGCTACGGGAATTTCCGTTATGCGATAATCTATATTATTAAAGATAGCGCGAGCGTGAGTAGTGTGTGTAACTGTCACGTCCTTCACTTTCAGGAAGTCATTAAGTGGGAGGACCACTTATCGATTGAAGAAGGTATGTCCCAGCTCAACATGTAGGCGACTGTAGCTTTCCTAAAATTTATACAATTTTTTTTTCAGACCTATGAAATTAAAATTCGACATGCCACAAATACGATAAAAGGTCAATCTGATTAGGCTGGTTCAAACTGTCAATAGAGTTATTCAATAAATGAAGAAACATAATACTTATTTTCTATGCTGAAGGAAAATAGTTTCGTTGTTCGTTTGCGGCGGGAGTCAAGGGCAGGAGAAGAAATGATGCGATTAAATATAACTTGTTCATGTACCAGTAATGTTTCATTTCGCGATCAATCTAGAAAATTGGCTTCTGTTATGGGATAATGAGGGGGATAATGAGGTCTGATGGGATAACGAGGGAGATAATGAGGTCTGATGGGATAATGAGGGAGATAATGAGGTTTAATGGGATAATGAGTTCTAATAAAGAAGTCCCTTGCAGAGAATGAGTTGTTTCATTCCATCATCTCCACGTCTGTTGGCCCATGCTCGTTCATCAACTCATGCCCTTCTGTTGGCTCACGCGCGTCCGTTAGCGCATGCCTTCCTGTTGACTCATACCCGTCCGTTGACTCATGCTCTTCTTGTTCTCCTGTTGACTCATGTTTGTCTGTTGACCCATGCCTTCCTGTTGACTCATGCTCGTCCGTTGACTTATGCTCTTCTTGTTCTTCTGTTGACTCTTGCCCTCATGTTGACTCATGCTCGTCCGTTGACTTATGCTCTTCTGTTGACTCATGTTTGTCTGTTGGCTCATGCCCGTCGGTTGGCTCATGCCCGTCGGTTGGCTCATACTCTTCTGTTGACTCATATTTGTCTGTTGACTCATTCCCTCCCGTTGGCTCAGGCCCCTCAGTTGACTCCTTCCTTGGATTACCCCTGAACTAGTCTGTCATTAACAGCTTTATTATTCCTTGTCTGAAGGGAGAACACAAGGTTTAACCTTGGAGAGGGGCGAGAAAAAAGTTCCAAAGTTCTAAAAATTCATCCACAGATAGTTTGATCTAAGACATCTAAACACCACGTACAAACTTACATAACATGACTCTCATGAACAAAATATTCCTAATATATCAAAGCACGTGGAGGAAAAAACAAACATCAGAAATAAATAAATGAAAAGTAATTCCCCGACCAACGTTTCCAAGATTAATATTTCATCACAAATTCATTTGAGAAGTTTTGTAATTGGATGTTCTTTTTTTTCAAGTCAATACGTCACTCCACCGACCAGTTGTCATTTGTAGGATGGGTTTCTGGTATCAAAAGTTCGTCCGCTTCTCATTCGTTTCTCAATCAAATATCACCGTATTTATAAATTAATAGTAAAATTCAAACTAATATTTTTTCACTTGTTTTTTAACAACCGTCATAGAAGTGAACCGAATTTTATGAACTCGCATTTTTCAGCACGCGTCTACGGGTTACCTAATCCATTTCCAGACTGCTTGCTCACTGTCCATACATTTACCTAGTAAGTGAAACTATTTGTAAGGAGTTTGCGATATGAGCCCTCCATAGGAATAAGGGTATTACCTCCCCTCAAGTTTCGTGTCTCAACATACCATTCATAGTGTGCGTGATCCCCTTAAGTTGTTTCAGTGTTATGCACCAACGTGGATACCGATCCCTCATCTCTTCATAATGCCTCGAAGGCCGATCCCTCATCTCTTCATAATGCCTCGAAGGCCGATCCCTCATCTCTTCATAATGCCTCGAAGGCCGATCCCTCATCTCTTCTTAATGGCTCGAAGGACGATCCGTCATCCCTTCATAATGCCTCGAAGGCCGATCCCTCATCTCTTTATAATGGCTGGAAGGACGATCCCTCATCTCTTCACAATGCCTTCATAATGTCGTTGCCTCATCAACAATGGGAGTCGGGTATCACGGGAAGAAAAGAACGTATGAAAACGACTCTAGCAGCAAGTTTTCATACTTTTAGCTGCCGCGCTCTGATAACACAATCTTCTTATAAGTAATCTGCCCCGAAACAGGAAATACGATCTTCTTGTGAGTAATCTGCTCAGAAACAGGCAATACGATCTTCTTGCTAGTGATATGCTCAGAAATCACCTAACCGGACTCATTTCCCCGAGAGTGTGAGCACTTATGATCCATTCAGCATAATTGAAATGTGATTGCCCTCTCTTTGCAGTATCATGTCACTACTGCACTGTGACCTTTTCTCACTTTGCACCTTCTTAGTGATCGCCATCTCTTTGCAGTATCATGACACTACTGCACTGTGACCTTTTCTCCCTTCGCACCTTCATAGTGATCGGCATCTCTTTGCAGTATCATGACACTACTGCACTGTGACCTTTTCTCCCTTCGCACCTTCATAGTGATCGGCATCTCTTTGCAGTTTCATGTCACAACTGCACTGTTACCTTTTCTCCTTTTGCACCTTCAAAGTGATTGCAATTTATTTTCACTATCATTTCACTATTGCTCAGTGACCTTTTCACCCTTTGAACCTTCAAAGTAGTTGTCATTTCTTTGCATTATCATTTTATTACTGCACTGTGACCTTTTCCCACTTTGCACCATCAAAATGATGGTCATTTCTTTGGAATATCATTTCGCTACTGCACTATGGTCATTTCTTACTTTGCACCTGCAAGGTGATTCCCATTTCTTCGTACTATCATTACGCCACTACACTGTGACCTTTTCTCACTTTGCACCTTCAAAGTGATTGTCATCTCTTTGCACTACCATTTCGCTACTGCACTTTGCTTTTCTCACTTAACGCCTTCAAAGTAATTGCCATCTATTTGTACCTTCACTGTGACCTTTTCTCCATTTTCATGGGTAAATTGTTATTTCATACAGTAATCCACTCTATTTATCATATAATCACAATTTATACCACAAAATATATGTCCTTTAAATTATTACGTCAATAATTTACCTCAGCAATCGGTCATTTTCGCTGTGCCATCCCTTTTTATTCTGTTTTGATATACACTATTTATCATACGGGTAATTTTATTAAGCTGATCCCCTGTTTTAACTCACCATATCCTCTATTCTGGGCCGGCTTTTAACAGCTAATCATGGATTCATTTGCCCAGTTCTAAATTGAATCCCAGAGATTGGAGGCATCAATCGATAGGTTAATGAGCTGCTTTTAGTCTAGCAGATTGGAACATCATGTGTGGATCCCTTGTCAAAGGAAAGTGTTGCCCTCAAATAGATTGGGAATATATAGATTCTGCTACTTTCTGATCTGTACTCGATTTTAAATATTTAATGACTCAAGCTGTGAATTTTTCTAAAATATAATTGTAGACACCTCAGTGCGTATTTGCTTTCATCTGACGCATTAGGTCAAAATGCTGAGTATATAATGGTTAACAGCATTATTGTGATACGTTAACAGCACACAATTCGATAATGGCCTCGCAATGATGTCACTCTTAGCACTTCAAGCTATTACACTGTTTGTGTGACGCTGTTGCTTGTCTTTCACTGTTTCCCTGCGTCATGGCGGGAGAGGCAGTGTAACTACTGTATAATGACATGAATTCCCCAAGTCAATACGTACAAATACCCAAATTGGATAGAACCTAATGCCTCTCAATACATATATATATATATATATATCT
>SDVV010032699.1:0-11391 GCA_016164225.1 Gammarus roeselii
TATGTAATTGTAGTCATAGTTACTTATAAGCATTTTTAAATCCTATGGGTCCATTGAAATCTTTGATATAAATTTTACCTGCAAGATATGTAGCTACCAATAAAAAATCCAGCACATGATTTGTAGATCATCGTGCAAGGCATGCAGTATCATCGTACAATAATTGGGTGTCCTGTTTTATTGTCTCCAGTATGCCTCCCTGTTCCTGTACTCTACACTCTACTTCTACGATACACTCAGAGACGAACGGCTTCGACCACAAGCATCATTAAAGGTAGCTAGCAACTTGAAATAAATTGTTTTTAAGGCATAGGCATCAACATACACTAATTGATATGATAATATAACCTAGCCCTGCTTCACATAGGATGCTATTGTCAAAATTTTCTCAATTTAATTATTCTTCATTAGGTGCATGGGGCATGGCACCCCAACACGGTAAGGACTACTGCAATTCCTTGTCACTGCACAGCAGGGCAAGTTGAGATCACTCCGTGCTATCTGCTGTGGAGTGCATGTGGCCACATAGCCTTGACACCTCCATGACTGTTTTAGTCCCTGAGATCTTGGGAAGAGCAATTCAACAGTAGTCTTGGCTGCTCTAACAATTAGTTCACTGATATTAACTCTCCTAAGTTGGTAACCCTGATCACTCTAATGAAATGACAGTAACTGACCTTATTAAATTTGTGATCATGATCTTACCAGCTGTTTCCCAGCATAGAATTTTGTCCCATCTTCTAGGGGGAAAAGTTCAGCATGGACCAATTTCGGCGTTTGTTCAATACATGCAGAATTCCAGGCAAGGATCATGATTCGGTGTTCACCTGCTGGAAAACAAGTAAGCCAGTAGGACAAACTCATCATTAAGTCTCTGCTTCCTTTGAGTTAGGCATTGGCTAACTCAACAATTTCGAGCAAACGTGATGTACCTACCTAATTACATATGCTATCTATCTGGCAAATGACTAGAATTAGTCAATTAGACAGTAGATACTGATCTTTATATTACTATCCACTACATCATGTGCATAAAAAGCAATTATGTTGCAAAACTGGCTTACACAGATGCTCACATGAAGTGACTTATCCCCCCTCACCTCTCATCTTGGCTGAATTTTGCTGAAGTTGTTGGTATAGAAATTGTAGCTACCTACTTACTCAATGCATTGCTTCACTGCTCCCTCCCCCCGTCCATCCTTCCCTCATTTTTTTTTAATTTTGAGAAGTTTTATTGATATGGCACTGGACTCAATAGTTTCAATAGAAGTGCCTAGCATGGCTATTAGCCCAAGTACTTTATTGCTGTGGCATATGTTAAGCAGCGTTGCTAATGATGTGTGTGGGTCATAATTGTATAGGTAGCCATTAGCCATCAATAGTGGTTGTAGGAAGTTTTATTGCATCTAGCTAAACCTTGACTAGTCTTCTTATTTGTCACTTGCTTGAACTTGACTTGGTTGTGCATTGTTCTTTTCAGAGCGTGAGGGTTCTTGTCCACAGCACATTGTAGTACTATGCCATGGTCATATTTGGACCTTGGACCCTTACGATGGATCAGGTGAGGACTTCCTGGTAATGCTAGTCCATCAATGATAGTGTGAGGGAAAGGATGGGTTTTGCCAGTGTTCCATTAACCTTAGCCAGAAGAAAGGAGAAAGTTGCCCAGAACATAAGTATCACTTCTCATTAGGCTTTTAGATATAGACATTGGAAGCCAAACCTACATATTTTATTATTGTTACATCATCTGGCAGTTTTTAAAAAGTTCCAAGGAAATTATTGCTGCTGTTGAAAATAGCTACACTAATTGATGCTGCAGCCTGTGTATATGTACTGAGATCCCAGTCGAATTTGAGGATTTGCTAGCCTAGGTTTTACTGTGTTATCCAGTACTGAAATCTTAGCATGTTCTTGATAATGCTTCTGCATTAAATAAAACTACCCTTCTGATGATGTATAGATTGACTCGAAGTGAAGCAATTTCATATCAAATTACCATACAAGTCACAACATTGATGGTTGAAAGGCAACCTGTACTCATGTAGCTACTAAACATAACATCACCAGAGGACACTTGTTGATCACTTTTCTAACTTCCAATGAATTCAAGAAAGCCTTTTCTGTGGCTGCATCATTTTTAACAATGTTGAAAATACTTCTCATGGCCACGGCAGCTATAGAACATTCAACAAATGCGTTGGGGTGATTGCTGCTTAACCAACGAAATGTCCTTTAATAAAGAAAAATCAAATAAATTGCATTTCATACCTGGAGATTCTTTGCTGTATTGCTTGTCTCTATAAATCTGCCACCTGACCCCCATCAGCTCACCACTTGAGTTGTGCCATCAGCATCTGCATGCTGCTATGATATTTGCCAGTCAGATCTGGGCTCAGCGCTGCATTTGAGTAAAGTTGTTCCCACAATGAGGGTATACACTGATAAGGAGTTATTTAATATCACAGCTGAGGTATTTGACTAATTTACTCATGAAATTCAAGTGGTTTGCTGATACTGACAATTGCAGCACACTTTTGATCTCTGGTATCTCCAGAGGCATTCTTTTTAATAATTGAGCTGCCACTATGCCAGGCATGTGAAACTTCTAAATTCTACAGTTTGTTACTTTGAAGTAGCACATTTTACCAATCTTTGCCTAATCCAGAATTTTCCACATGCTTAGGACCATGAATCTTTCAAAGCATTGGATTGAGTATATCCTCTAGGCTTTCAATCTGTCATAATAATTATTTTCCTTGATTTCTGTAATTTTTGAGGTGAAGCTTATTTGAACAGTTTTGAGTCTCTCCAGATCTTTCTGTTTATGTGTCATCCAGTGAAAAGAGCAATAGTCTATAACTGGCTGGATTCATTGTTCCAAAAGGGTCAACATTGTATTTATAGATCTTAATTGAAAATATTATTATTATTAGATCATTTATTTCCATCATCTGGCAGTGGGTTTCCAATTTTTAGGAAATAAATAAATTCTGAAAGATAGGACATGAAACTTCATTATCAACTACGCTACTTGAATTAATGAAAACGAAAGTTCAATTTGAATTAGTCACAGCTCATCTCTAGGGGCTGCCAGTTTGGATTACATGGAGCAAAATACTATTTAGAATAGTATCATTTGTGCACATACAGAAAATAAATATTATGACCAAATAATTCCGACTACATAGCGTTGGGAAAACCAGTGACACGCTGGGTTGAAAAATAAGAAATACTTGGGGTGGATAAATAACAAAATACATGGTGTGGAAAATAACAAGTACATGGGGTGGGAAATCATGCATACATGTGGTTAGAGTCCTGAGAACATGGGACATCAAAATGTGCTAACATATTGTAATGAGTAGTCTACATTATTGTACGATGACTAAGATTTGGGTGGACGACATGAATTATACAGAAAATATGAAGACAATATAAGGTTGGGAAATCAAAAAGCGCTAACATATTGTAAAGACGGGTCTAAACCATTGTATTAATAATGAAGGGGTGGATAGGCGACATGAGTTTTACAAAAAAAAAGTTATACATTAAATACATCCCAAACAACTGAATATACAATATACACACTTCAAGACTGCTAGGAAAATATTGAATGATTGACAATCAGAGTAATACAATGCTGGAGTACACAAGTCGGAGGAATATACTTCTGTTATAGAAGACAAAGCAAAATATTAGCTTATTGGCAATGATTGTATCATCAAAAATGGTACGATAATTGTTAGAAATAATTCAATAAATTATATAAAATCAAGTTAACCTTTGTCAAAGTTAGAAGCTGCATATCGTTCCTCAAAAAGACTGAGTTTGTATTTTAATTATACTAAAAGGACTGTAACATTTGAAACATAGAAATAGACAAAATGCTAGTCAACACTTATGGTAATTGGTAAAGACAAGTGTGATTGGTAGCAACATAGAAAACATATGTATCATCAGAGTAAAAACAATTAGATGGTGTCTCAATGTTGAGAGTTATCGTGTTTGTTTCGTAAATGCCCAAGAACAGAATGCATTTTCTGGTTACTGGTATATATTATGCATTTAGCTTGTGTTTGTGGGCAAAGTTACCGTTTTGAATTGATCGGTCAATAGATGTTCTTTGAGCCTATTCTTGAAGGACCTGTTGGATTCTTGAGGCTTGTTGGGAGGTTGTATCAAAATTTTGGTCCAGTGATCGGAAAGCTTGACAGACAGTTTCTGTTTTCCTGTGTTCAACGTGGAGAGTATCATTATCTCTTGTGAATCGATTGAGCTTTCCACCTCGAGAATATATGTGCCTTCTGCTGCGGGATGAATGTTTTTCTAGAACATCTTTATGAATTCTGATCGAATCATGGAGTGCCAGTTTGTTGTCAATATTGAGCCACTATTATTTTTTGAGGAGAGGACTTACCCTCACTCATAACTTTATCTGCAACAGGAATGTCAGATTTGCCTATCCTGATAGAAAAAATTTTGGAACTGCTTTTCTATTCAAGTTCAAGTCAAACAAGATTCATTTTGTTTTTTTAGAGTTGAGCTTGAGTCCATTTTTATCATACCAAGATTTCAGATCAGTTACAGCTGTCTTAGCGTTGTCTTTCAGCGCATTCAGATCTGACAGATTTTGGGCAAGCAATATTTGAGCATCATCAGCGTACATTACCATTTTTGATGTTTTTTTTTGGTATATTATAGTCAATGTCATTTACATAAACCAGGAACAACAAAGGGCCAAGTATCAAACCTTGAGGGACCCCAAAGGCAACTGTGACGGAATCTGACATAGTTGCATTATCGAGTTAAACTGATTGTTGCCAATTCATCAGAAAACTATCAAACCAAGTAGGGTCTATTCCGATGTTGCGGAGTTCGCCAAAAAGAATTGTATGGCTTACACTGTCAAATGCTTTCAACAAGTCTAGCAATACCAGCAGAGATATCTGCCCATCATCTAAGTTTTTGTACAGATCTTCAGTGATGCTCATAAGTGCTTCTTCTGTTGACAATTTTGGCCAATAAGCACACTGGCAATCACTGAACAGCTTGTTTGATTTGAGGTAATCAATCAATTGGATAGATAATATCTGTTCTAGAATCTTTGATAGAACAGGCACAAGACTGATTGGTGTAAAGTTGGATGGTTCATTCTTGTCTCCAGATTTATGAATTGCTTGTATGATTGCATGCTTCCAGATCTCTGGAAAAGTTTCACTTGCTATGGAGGTGTTAATAACTGTACTGATATAAGGCAAAGTCACTCACTATAAGGCTGTCTTTCAGATATTGTAGGGCTAAACCATCTATTCATGTAGAACTTGTGTTCCTCAAGGAAAATGCAGCTTGTTTTACTTTGTGTTGCGATACTTGCTTTGGTTTCCATTTGACGTTTGCTTCTTGGTTGCTGTCTCCATCAAAAGCTGTCAAACTCCATGTATCTATTGCGCCGCTCTGTAATCCTTGATAAGATTCCTGGGTTACCTCTTCAAAAACCTTTTTCCCAACTCCAGCGAAATAGTTGTTAAACTGCTCTGAAGTTGCTTGAGTATTCGGATAAGTAAGCGAAGTGATCAAAGGATTTCATGGCCCAGGAGTACAGTTGCCTGCCAACAATTTGTTACTCTAACAAAGTAATTGCTGTGCATTTGTACACCTTAATCACGCATGCTTTATTTTTCTTCAATTGCTACATTATTGCTTGAAATATACAAAAATGGTTTTAAGTCAGATTTTTTTTTTCATTCCCTGGTCTTCAAATTTTGATTTGATTATTTGCATGTTGTTTTTTGGCAGCCAACTTAATGGTTTCTATTAGATCAACTTGAACATTTTCTACATCTCCTGTATCTTTTACTATGCCTTAGACTCTGTTTTTGTCTGCAAAGCAAGAAACCAATGAATGTTGGGCCAACTCCAGCAAGATGCCTTGCCTGCAGTGTCTGCCCCAGCAAAAGTCCCTCAACCCACCCTGTTTCATATCCTCGCCAGTGGGGATTGCGCCATTGTGCGCCCTCCCTGCGGTGTTGATGTGGACGCAGCTCATGTGCTGCCCAGCTTTTGGGCCCACCTACACTTTGAAGACACCAGAGCCATGACATAAACACTGCATTGTTTTTTATGGACAAGTGAACAATCACCATAATTTCTCCCTACAAAACATTCCTGTTCCACATGAGGTTATCCCTGCACACATCTGGTTGGTTCATTGCAGTGTAGCTGAGGGACAGGAACACGCTTACTATTTCAATGTTCTGGTGCCTCAAATTAAAATTATACTGCACTGGTGGCCATTTGTTAACTGCCACACAACCCACAAAATTTATTCAGATAGCAACAAAAACACTCTACCCCACAACTAAGCCAGTAACCCATTTTTCATCTCCCACCTACTTTGTCTCAATACGCCCGTGTCGGTGGGTATCGATGATTTTATGCGGTTTGCTGGCGCCATTTCCACTACCGCAGGTGGAAACCCGGGCTAAGCAACAACAACGTCAGCATTTGCATCCTGCTGCCACTTTTGCCAATGGGATCTTACCTTGCCATCATGTTTGAGTGAGAGTTGTACCCACACTAAGGGTACTGATTAGAAGTTGGTTAGGAAAACAGCTGAGGTACTTGACTAATCGAAACCCCAAGATGTTTGCTGTGACTGAGAAGTTTTGGCACACATTTGATCTCTCATGTTTCCAGGCAACATTTGATTGAACAACTAATATGTATGGTCTGTGAAACTATTATTTCATGGACATTTCCTTGGATTCTGCATTATGAAATTTGGATAAGGGTATAGTGTGATCTATTTATCAAAGTCCTCTGCAAATTCTAGATGAATTATATTCACATTTCAGCAATCATACAATATGTTGATTATTTCATTACAATGCACCAGTATATGGGTCAAAAATCCTTTTCTTACTGCTGAATCGTCCTTTTACATTTTTAAATAAAAAATTGCTATATGTCCTTTCATCTATTTTTAGAATATTTTGACTGCATGTGAAGTTGAAGAAATTGATTGGTAATATGATGGGCTTGTGAGGCTACCTTCTTTTACTAGAGGAAATATTACAGCATGTTTCATGTTTGTGGTATATCAGAGGTGTCCAAAAAACTACTGCCACTACATTTGTAGTGGTCTTCACAGTACCTGCTTACATTATTTCGACAACAGCATACCTAGCTGGGGTGTTGTCTGGCCTGGATGCACTATTGCTCCTATGTCATTGACAGCTTCTGCAATTTCATTGTTTCAATGTCAAGATCCATCAATGAAAACTCCGAGACAATCGCTGGATTGGGCCTAGTAACCTTTAGAATTCTTTGTATCTAACTTCTGTATCTCACCTTTCTCACCTTATCGCGCCAGCAATCTGAAGAACAACACGCAGCAGGGCACTGGTCAGATTGTGCTTAATAGGTTGACAAAAACACCAAATACAGTCAACAATTGCACACGACTGTTAAAACACAGAAACATAACCACAAAATCAAATCTGCTATAGCTACCTAGCAAAACTTGTATGAGGCCCCCCCCCCCCAACTCCTCAGTAAGGCCCTCTTGAAGTCACGGAGGGAATTGCACTGCACCACATCAGAGGACAGACTGTTCCAGACCTGAACACAGCAAGAATAAAAGAATCTGCATTTATAGTTGGTCCAACAGCAAGGAACCACCAGCTTCAAAGAATGACCACATGTGCCAATATCTGGAGCTCACTCAAACAGAGTAGATAACCCCGAATCCACAGAACAGTGAAAAATCTTCCAATACTTCACCAGATCCAGAGGCAACCACCTCCCTCTGACCGAAAACAACTGTAAATCTATGAGCCTCTCACCCTAGTCCACTCCACCCAGACCCTTTATTTCCCTGGTCCACCGCCTCTGCACAGACTCCACAAGTCTCAGATCCCCCAAATATCCCACATTCCGCACTCAAGAGCGGTAGTCCACGATAGGCCTTATATGAGTTATAAACAATGAAGGCAGGTTACAGCGACTGCCCAAAGCAGATGGGCCAAAAAGCAATGACAATCACACAAAATGACCGCAGAGTTACACAAAAACAAGCTATCCAAATCTTTTATGACAAAAACCTAAGCTGACGTAATTTAAATTACGCCAAAGCGGTTAAATCTACAACTAAGTCTACCCCAACAGACAATATTCATGTACAGTTAACACAAACTACTACCATGACCCCAAAATCCCTCTCAAGTACTAACAGTACCACAACCAGCCCAGCGACCGCCGTCGTAATAGAGGCGGACGGCCCAAGCAACGAGATCACCAGTGCCCAGGAAAGCACTGCAATGGATGCTGCCTCGGTCGACTACAAGGAGAGTTCCAAGAACCCGAAAAGCAAAAGGCCAAAAGACGACGATTCCTCCAACGATGACCGCGGGATACGCGACACCCTCTCGCCACGAAGCAAAAAGATTAGTAGCACCCCACAAACCACAGCTCGCCTCGATCAGAGCGTTGAACGACTTCTGACCATCTTAACTGCAACCGCACCCAGCGAAAACCAAAGTGAGGTATTCAACCCTCAGCTAACATGCCCAACACCAGAACATCTCACAAGTGAGAACGACCATTGCTTGCGCGAGGACGCCTTGAAAATCTTCAACAAAGAACCGATACCCCAAAACACTGATCTACCATGCATCGCATTCGACTCAAATATCTCAACGACTACTACTCAGCCCATCATAATGTTGAAAAAAACTCCGTAGAAGAAAAACGTGCTCGCTCAAGAAGCAAACACAAAGATTGTACTCCCTCATCCTCTTCCTCCTACAAGAGCACTCACAGCCGAGAACGCAGTGAGTCTAGGAGATCATGTTCTACAGAAAGCGGACGCTCATGCGAACGCTCTCGATCTAGAACACCTGCGCCTCATAGACAAGAACACCACAGAAGTTCCTACAAACCACGCTCCAGACCATCAAAATCTGGGCGTGAAACTAATCCAAAATGAACAACAACACAATACATCAGTGTAATGGCCAGGGACTTCGAAGCAAGAAAGATGAATTATTATCGCTTATCCCCACCCATAAACCTTTGGTGGTAGGCTTCCAGGAGATCAAACTCCGCGACACAGCCACCTTCTCTATTGCTCAATATGTCATACACCGTCGCGAAGGTCACAATAATATGACTGCACACGGCGGAGTGGCACTTATGACCCATCAAAGCATACCTCACCACCTCCTCTCTTTAAGAACAGAACTTCAAGCTGTCGCAGTGAAGATATGTATCTCAAGACCTATTGCGGTGGGATCTATCTACTCGTCACGAAACCACGACCTCACGGAGGCACTAATGACCGATCTGCTTAACCAACTGCATCATCCCGTACTTCTCCTTGCAGACTTCAACAGCTACCACGAAGTATGGGGATGCGTGAAAACAGACCCCAGAGGAGTGATAATGGCCAACACCATAGACACTCACAACCTGGTCCTACTTAACGACGGACAACCCACACGGATCACCCTCAAAAGTGAAACCGCCATCGATTTATCAATCTGTTCCCCTACTTTAGCTCCCCAACTCGTTTGGGGAGTCCTGCCTTCAACACATGACAGTGATAACGACCCAGTGATCATATCGCTCCTTACTAACCGACCAAACAATCCTAACGCACAAGAACTTCGATTCGACTACCGGAAAGCCAGCTGGGAGGAATACTCGACACATGTTGCATTGGACGATGTGGAGGGCCTTCCCGAAGACATTTCAGAGCACGACCTTCTCATACATCTATACGAAAAATTCCAAAGTGCAGCTACTGCATGCATTCCCAATATGTACCCTCAACCTTTTTCCCAAAACCTTGGTGGTGCCCGGAGGTACAAGGAGCAAGGGATCGGCGTGACAGGAAGTGCGAGGCCTTCCGCCGCGCACGTTCCCCCAGGAACCGAGTAGCCTAAAAAGGGAAGCTGCCGTGTTCCGCAAACTCAGCGTGGAGAAGAAGCAAGAAAGCTGGACCCAACTAGTTAATACAATCAATCAAAACACCCCTCTTTCCCAAGTGTGGGGAAAAATCAGATGTATCCAAGGTCGCCCCGAGCGACCTATCCACATACTGTCGGACGGAGACTCTATTCTTCATATGCGGACACCGCGGACAAACTAGCTCAGACTTTCAGCCAATTATCACAATCAACAAATTATACGGCTTCTTTCCAACATGAAAAGATCGTAAAGGAAAGTGAGCATATCGACTTCACTTCCACAAATGAAGAATTCTACAACAAACCTTTTCTCCATCCATGAACTACAATATGCAATTGACCACACTCGTGAAGCCTCACCCGGGCCGGACCGAGTGCACATCAACATGATCAAACACCTTCCTGACAACGCTCTCCAGCACCCACTAAATGTGTTCAATACGCTGCATTAAAATTCATTCTTTCCCAATCAATGGCGGGAATCCGTAATTATCCCGATACCCAAACCCGGAAAATGTCACAGCGACCCACATAACTATCATCCCATTGCCCTAATTAGCGTCCTATGTAAGACTATGGAAAGAATGATAAACTCACGCCTAGTCGACTACTTTGAAATGCATGCAGGCCATAACAACATCCAGTGCGGTGGCCGTAAGCGCCACTCCACAACGGACCACCTCGTACGATTAGAATCGGACATTAGACAGGCCTTCGTCCGAAGAGAACATGTGGTTTCCATATTTTTCGACGTTGAAAAAGCATACGACACTACGTGGAAATACGGGATCATAAAGGATCTCCACCGTAAAGGTTTGAGAGGTCGCCTACCACTTTTCATTCACCAATTTCTACAAAATCGCACCTTCAGTGTCAAGCAAGGTTGGCGACACTCAGTCTCCGTCATATCCGCAAGAAATGGGCGTTCCCCAGGGAAGCGTTCTCAGTGTCACTCTTTTTACCCTCAAAATCGATCAGTTAGCCGACATTCTTCCCATAGACAGAAGACTGCTCTCATCGCTATACGTGGACGACCTACAAATAAGACACCCCAGCCTCATAACAATTCAACATGAACTCCAGAAGTGCCTAAAACTAATCGGGAACTGGGCTTCCCTAAACGGATTCCGATTCTCGCCCTCTAAAACTAAAAGCATGCACTTAACCCTTGTGCCCGGTTTACACCTGAAACCAGCCCTAACGCTGCACAACACACCTCAAGTATACGAAGAAACTATCAAATTCCTGGGTCTTGTGTGGGACCCTAAACTCACGTGGCGACCCCACATTGCAGCCCTGGCGACTCGATGCAAAAGGTCGACGGGACTTATCCAATCGGTAACAACCCTGAAGTTCGGTGCCGACATGGACACCGGAATGACGTTGTTCAGAGCAATAATACGATCGCGCATGGACTACG
>SDVV010032700.1:0-11390 GCA_016164225.1 Gammarus roeselii
ATATATGCAGTATGTTGCTCGAGTCCGAGGCCACAAACCATCTGCTAAAGGTATCATATACCAGACACAAGCCAAAAAATTAAACATGAACAATAAAGAGACATTCATAACCAGAAAACATACACACACTTTGAGACTATACACAACATTCACGCACAATATTGCCAGCTTCAATCTGTATGCACTATTAAAAACTGCCTCTGTAAATTTGAAAACAAACGTTACTATCTCGACTCCTGCAACACTTTTGCCTATGACCATCCAGACATTCCCAAAGATCCATTGCAAATAAACCTACCGTGACTAAAGAGAGGAAACGATGTGTCTTGGCTGATAAAACTAATGTAAACATGGATTTAACATGTTAGAGGCGTAAGCTGGGTGAGATCATCTTTGGCGTATGTACTAGAATGAATGATAAAAATACGTCAAATTGAACATGTTATAACCTTTGAATGTTCATAGTATGTGAATGGTCCTTATATGTAAATGCTCCTATTTAATAAATAAAATATAAACTTAAAAATTGGTCGATTGTCCACATATATATGTATGAAAATGTGTGAACGTATAGCACTGTAACCCCCACTCCTAATACGATGTAAATGTCCCTAACATGATGAAAATGTCCCTATGGATAGAAAATATGTGAAACGTACTGCTCCTAGTATTTGATTCTTAACGATGAGTCCCGACGAAAATCTGAAAATAAAATATGCACACAACGGGGAAAACGAGAAGGGATTTAATCAAATAAAGTAGATTGTGCTATAAAATACCACGTATAAGCTATTGTCATCACTTACAAAGAGAAGATGTCATAATCTACGTATTTAAACGATCGAGCAACCCTACCGTGCGAAATAATCCAATCAAAATAACCCATTACAATTATAATTGCCGTTTGCAAGACCTGTTAACATATATCTATATAAACCCTCCGAATCCGTGCCGTATGCCAAGTGATTAAAGGTATACCCTACTGCATGTCCAAATGAAACAAACGCTATTCCTACCGAACGCGGCAAGTGATTAAAAGTACACCATACTTCATGACCGAATAAATCAACGCTATTTCTACCGAACGCGGCAAGTGATTAAAGGAATACCCTACTGCCTGCCCCGAGAAGTGAGAGTTTAGATAAGATCACTATTCACGGATGAAGATCTTCCTGTGCAAACTAAGTGCCACTTGCGTTTGGAATACCCCAATAGTAATTAAATTAACCACAAAAAAAAACAATCAACTGAACCTACAAGTACAATGACCGAGCTATATAGAGGCTAAGTCGGACACGTACAGTCATTACATACTTCCTAACCATTACATTGTCCCATTTGCGTTTTAGGTGACAACCAATCTCAGTCGCTTGACTCCCCTCCCTTATCCTCCACCCCCTTCCCTCTCCCGGGCGTTCTTTCTGTACCTACAGTAATTAACATGACCACAAGAATAATTGTCTTGACCTAAATTAGAATGTCCGAGCTGTATAGGGACTAAGTCGTACACACATTGTGATTAGATACGTCCTAACCATTACATTGTCCCATTAGCGTATTAGGTGAGCCCCAAAAGTGATTAAATGGGCCACAAATGTAATTAAATGGTCCTAAATTACAATGTCTGTGTTATATCGGTACTAAGAAGGACACGCAATGTAATTAGATACTTCCTAACCATTACATTGTCCCATTTGCATTCTTCCGTGAGCGTAGACGCCTCCATGTGAAAAATAGCGTGCTAAAATCCGTAGAGGTTTACGTTTTTGGTGAAATACTACCATGGACATGACAGTTACGTCAAGCTGAAGAGTGGGAGCGCTCTACTTCTTATCCAACAGGACAATTGTTTTTAAAATTTTCTATGCTTCAAATGCATTGTTGCCAAGTTGTAACTGTAGAATTATGTGTGTCAATTCACTATCAGCTTTATAACTGTTTTACTGGTTGGTGTGTCAGCATTTCTCCGTCAACGCCAGTAGGCTGATGAAGCACAACGTTACACGGCTAGTTGCCACAGGTCACAAGGCACTTTGTTTCCTAACAAACCTTGCAGTCCATCACATTATATTGAGCGTAATTAGGTTATGTATTTTTTACTTATTCGCAATTGGAAATACTTTTTTATATACTTTTCCTACTGGAGAGTAGAATTTAAAAAGTTCCCTAAATTATGCCCCATGTAAATGATCGTCCATGGAACAGTGTTTAGAAACGAATGTTAGGGCAACGCCTAGCGACACTTGGCAACAGGTCGTTCCAAGACTGTCCTGACGTCAACTTACGCACACCACTTAGGGGTCGAATGTTGGTCGAGCATAATGATCGTGTTGCTGTGCTTCATATGTAGAGCAGGTTCGAAACCAGACCAGAAGAAACACTCCCCTCACAGGCAAGCGGGCTTATTTCGTCCCTATTCCATAGGTAACCTTTCAATTTTGAGATAATAGATTATTGCATTTGTATATGATTAAAAACTTTGAAAGTTGAATATTTTATTTTAATAATATACCCAATAAATATTATAATTATGAAGCACATCATAAACCTAAAAAAGTCCGACGGGTGACTGTCGTGGGTAAGGTAAGCTCAGACAAATTTATAAAATAGAGTTTGTAGTATAGCGATTATCCTATTAGGCATTGCATGTGATCGTTGTTATTAAACTGTCGTGTTAACTTATTCTGGCAAGACCCAAAAGCACGAATACCTTACTCCCATACCACGCCCAATGACTTACAGGATGTCCCTACCAACTTTCTCGCCAGTAATTTTATTCTGTTGCTAGTAATAATTAACCAGCGTGTTCGATAGAATTCCAATAATTAGGGGCCATCTCCATCAGTGATGAAAAAAGTATATGTTCTCGGAATTTGTAGGCAGTTACGTGCAAATATTCTTTATTGTCGTAATAAAAATAAAGCAATGTTCAAATATTTACTGGAGAAATGTGGTTCTTTCTTTAATATATATTTAACTTCTGAAGGGTTTCTTTCGCGACTGTTAATGTTTTAACGTGTATTCTTATCGAACCGGACTGAAGTAGGACTTGAATACCAACTCTTGCCCTGTAAAACAAAATATCTTTAAAAGTATCCTGCGTTCGCCTATAAAAAAACTTATCCAGAAAGTCAGTTTCTAGTTTGTGCATCAAGACTCTCCGAAATGATCTCGGGTTGTTTACTTTGGCACATCTTAAATTCATTAAAACTGCTCGAACTTACTGGATCAACAACATTTTTGCGAATTCGGACAAACATTACGAAATTCAATCTCAAATTTATCGCGGGATGCAATAAAAATGATTGGGAAGTAATGACGCCCCTGTGAGCAGTATGTATGTTTACGCATAAATATACAACGGATTAATTAAGCCTTCATGGACAATAATCCTCGAACAGCAGTCTTCTAACCAATATCTTTTATCTTCTGAGATTAAATGCTTGTCAGCCTTGGGGTGAACAGTAGGGGTGTGAGATCGAAAATAGACAATGCGTCAACGAATCTTTGCCTTCCCACAATCGAAGTAAAGAAATACCTTTCATGCATGGCTCGATCCGTATATGATTTTGGGGTGACAGTAAAGAATTGTTTTTTTACAATTTTTGCAATTTCAAAATCGTATGTTAAAGATCCTTGAGTTCGTTTGATATGTAATTTTGTGATACTAAAGAACTATTTTTTGTTCAATTGGTGATCTTTCTCGTGTTCTCGTTTGTGCTACCCTCAACACCACTCCAAGGATAATAACGGGTGGAATTGTATTCATTGGGAGTGCTGTATTACTGGAAGGCTATTTATTTGACAGACAATAAGAATTAAATTAGTTGTTAATGTCAACTGAGGAAGTGTTTGTCTGGATATCAAATTCGTCTGGAAGGTAAACTGATGATTTGTGCGTCTGGATTTCAAATTAATTAGACCAGTTTTTTACACACTATTCTAATCTAGTGTTCCGAGCCTGAAACGCCTTGGATCAAGGAAAATCAAAGGCATCAAATTAATAGGTGAATTGTAGGGCATGTCAATGGGAAGCGAGGTGGGCAGAAGCGAGCTATTTCTTGAATTATGGCGATTTTGGATGATACAGCTGTTAGTCGACATTGAAAGAGTTACTCTTTTTCACCCCTTCTCTGCACTTGAAAGGACTTCACCATACTCATATGGATCGGCTCATATTTACAGCCCCGGTGCCCACCACAGTCAAAGATTTCACACTCTTAGCTGGCCCCTCTCACTTCCCCGTTGTGTGCCCCAGCTAAAGACTTCTCACACTGAGTGGGCCGTCACTGTCCTGCTGCCTGCCCCAGCTAAAGACTTCACACTCTGAGTGGGCCCTCACTGTTCCGCTGCCTGCACCAGCTAAAGACTTCACACTCTGAGTGGGCCCCCACTGTCCCGCTGCCTGCCCCAGCTAATGACTTCACACTCTGAGTGGGCCCCCACTGTCCCACTGCCTGCCCCAGCTAAAGACTTCACACTCTGAGTGGGCCCTCACTGTCCCGCTGCCTGCCCCAGCTAAAGACTTCTAATTTGGCCAACTCACTGCCCATTTGCCCACCCACGCCACTCACTGTCCCGGTGCCCACCCAGCCAAGGACGTCACAGTTTGAGTGGGCCCCACTCGCTGCCCACCCCAGCCGTGGACTTCACACTCTTAGTGGGCCCCACTCTCTGTCCCGCTGCCCCAACGAAAGAATAACACTAGAAACTCCTTTGATTTAATAGTTTTGAGCATTATTTTGTAGTTTTACATACATGTCGATTATGTACGTGGGTCCCTTTCATTCATTACCCGGTATAGTTTGGAAAATTAATTGCTCTTTTGAACAATAATTGTGAAGATTACCCTGAAAATTTACGTACTCTCTGTCTAAAAAAAGTTTTGTCTATATTTTACGAATTTAAAATTTAATGTTTAAGATCATGCATAATTGGTTAAATTCACTGTACATTTAGCTGTCAATTTGTTGGAGATGTATGTGCAAGGCAGAATTAATCAACAGTGTAAATGAATGTTCCCAGTTTTTAGCTTTACCTAAAAATAAAAACGACAAAAAACTGTATAAATAGTTAAAGTAACATTACATTCAGTGGTCAATTTGTATTAGACGTTCCTGGTAAAATTACCCATATTTGTAGAAATTCGGAAATGATAGCTGGTGTGATTTGAGGTTAAATACGTAAATTAACTTGGATAAAGTAACATGAAAAAATTAGTTTTATTCATTTACACACTTCCTAGATTTATTTTAAAATAGATTCAGAGTTCTTACATTGGCATATGATTGGAAAACACTCATGATATACCGGTGAAATAACACAATTTGGGGTAAATTTCTATTAGTTGTTCTCGGTAAAATAACTAAGGTTTTGCCCGGAAGGTAATTTTACCATACCGTGAACTAACTGGGAATTTATAGTACCTCATTGGTAAAATATCAGGGCCGAGTCAAAACTCATCCAATCAGAATTATTCTCCTCTCACGCCTATTCACTGCACACTCTTCACCCCATCCATCCACCCTAAATTGCGGTCTCCCTCTAGGCTATGCGCCCACTCACCACCGACAACATCATCCTTCCCACTAATCTCCCATCATCCATCCTCATAGTGTGTCTGAACCATCTCAGAACACGTGAAGCTACTCAGTCCTTCAACTACTTACTATCACTGCACGAATTCGAACAACCTCTTTTTTTTCTAAACAAGGGGCCCGAAGGCCCCGGGAAGATGCCTCCACCATTTATTTCCTAAGGCCCCCAAAGAGTAGGGAGACCCCTGGCCCCAACACTCGCCAGAAGTTGTGGCATCCAACCATGCTACTACCACCTCTAGCCCTGCTGGAGTAACGGCCCACCCCCTCTACCTTAACAAAGATCTGATCTATAACTCCCCGAATTGATAGGCGTACATGCTAATTGTACACTCAGAGCGTTGCCACGTTGCACAGCCAGTCCTAGCCTCTGTTTCAGCCAGAACGTTTCGCGAGGGTCCCCAGAGGTGGCAGATAACCGTCGGCCGATGTCGTGGATCAGGAGGCTGCTGGTTTTGCCGATAACGCCGTCGTCTCGAAAGCCAAGGGCTCAAAAAGGTAGCGGTCACGAAGAGATTGATACTTATTTCCTTTTTTGTTCTCTGCCGCGTTGGCCGCCCTGCCAGCCTCTAAAGAAGTGTCAGGCAAGTGACTCGTCGCGAAGGTGTCCACGCAGATGCAATCCCAGCAAAGGTTTTGCCCTCCAAAAAAGGAGAAGACTGTAACGTCGTCAGGTCGCATACCATCGCCTCGATCGATGCCTGGCTCGCGGATCGTACCAAAGACAAACCTTGCGTAGCGCTCGTTCAATTATGTCATTTAGAGCCCAATGTCTAGGATGACGACCTCCGCTGCAAAGGCACGAGAGCGCGTGAGTGCCGGACTCATCCATACGCTGACCGCAGCGGCAGAGCTGCGGATAACACACCAGCGCACCCACTCTAAGCGCAAGAGCAATTCGAAGGGAGTCAGGGTCCAATAAAGTACATTGAGGGCAGCAGGAATTACTTCCAGCCAAGAACCGCTATCGTGACAAGAAGCAGCCAGGAGACGAGCCTTAGTTTTTGGATCTTGTGCCTCATGTAGCAGACCGTCCAAAGTTACCCTTACTCCTTCCCTGTCCCATGACTTTTGGATAGTGCAGCAGTCCCCCTCTGGTGCGATCGCTTCATCGACATGCCCAGCTTTCCATGCCAGCACTGCTTCCGGAAGTTCGTTAGTCTGCGCCAAAACGTTAACGTTTGACAAAAGGGCTTCGACTAAGGGACCGACAGAGTGCAGAGAGGAGATGAAGCTGGGCAGAGCGATATCTTGTGCCTTGCGAATTCCTAAGCCCCCATAACTGACTGTGAGAGTGCTTGCTTCCACGAAAAATCTGGAAAAGAAATGTTAAAAATCGTTGAGAAAGCTTCTCGGACGGATTCGTCGAAACTAGCAAGGTAATCAGCGTGCAGGTATGTGGGAGCCACGCGCAACAGATATTGGAGTTTGGGAATGACGAAGCAGTTTTTCAGTAGGATAAGAGCTTGGTGTGGCTCAATTACGCTCAGTCGAGAGGTCATCAATTTAAGGTCGTCAATTTTGCATGCAAGCGCTTCTGGGATAGCTTGGACAGAGATAGGTGCGCCAAGAACAGTGCTATGTTTAGCAGACGCAATTTAGATGTCCGGAATGACCTCACGCAAAAGAGTCTCTGTGATCTCCCTGGACGCCATGTCCGAACTGTTAACGTGGATCAACTCGCATTTCTGCCCGTTTACATCCAAGCCAATTTGGTTTAACACTACTCGCAGGTCACGGAAGTCCGTTAAAACTATATCCGGCTCCCCCCCGAGCGTGGCCTCGTCCAAGTACCAAATATTCAATTCTGAAACTGCACTTCGCGCAATTTGGTCGACACCGATGGAAAAGAGAGCGGGCCCCATGGGGTCTCCCTGTTGGATACCAGTTGCAGAGTGGATTGTTTCATCGCCAAAAGACAACAAAGAATGCTCCGAATATGCTTGCCAAAGAAGTCGGTACATACTGGGAGTGCGCTCACGGGCAGCTCGCAAGAAGACATCGCGCCACATACAATTGAACGCGTTCTTTAAATCCATTTTAAGAATGACGCGATCTGGTGGGACGTTAGCGCTGTAACGGCGCGTGGCATGCACAGCCGCTTCGCAGCCTCCTTTGGTGGCAAACCCTAGTTGAACCGGACGCAATTGACTACCCAAACGATTAGCTAACGGGGCACATCCAACCTTTGTGGCTAATCGCCAGAGGGTGTTGCCGACAACAATGGGTCGGATACCGCCGTGTTTCTTGAAAAGGGCGCAAAGTGAGGCACCATAAAATACCTTTCTGGCAAAAGGAGGGATTTCCTCCTGAAGTGTCATGTTGGCAAATTCTGTAAGAGTTGAGGCGAGACGGACCCCGGCACCGCCAGCATTTTTCTTCAGGCGTGACTCAAGGTTACCGGTCTGAGGCCATCCGGACCGGCACCGGAACCACGAGGAAAAGTCTTCATTGCCTTCATGACCTCGTCGACGGTAGCGATGACCGGTGATGCAAGCTCATCGGCGGGTGGTGCTGGAAGTGAGATATCCGCCGGGCTGTCCGGATGTTTATCGCGCATACCTTGCAAAGTTTCTGGGCAGAATGTGGCTAGCGACTCGCTTGAAGAAGCTACCCGAACGGCCCCTCGAAGATCGAAATCGGCAAATTTTGCATTTGCTGTTGCCTTCAATCTATCGTCTGAGTTTTGTCTGACAGTAGTAGCGGTGGTTTGATCGACCAGCTCCCAAGAGGGCAATACTGGCAAGTCCCTTCTGTCCATGTATTCCCGCACTTGGAGGCGTACACGTGGAGTTAGCGAGGGCTGCTTAGCGTCGGAAAAGTTAGTGTTGGGACACCGCAGACCCCAAAAGCTGTATGCTATGAGCTGGGCCCATGCGAGAGGAGTTCATTCTCGAATGCAGGCGCTTAAGAGTGAATCAAGTGCTCCTGCCACTAGAATGGTCACTCCTTTCGGGATCTTGTTCAAAACCTTGATGTAGCGCTTACATTTGCCAATGTAGGTATCGAAGTCAATAGAACCTTGCTCGCTTGGTGTATCTGAAGGTTGGGTCGTCGGGACGCCGCTACAGCGAGAGCAATGCCAGAATTCGGCGTTTCTGGCTTTGAGAGCGTTCATTTTTACGTATGAAAAATTATAATAATTGCGAAATTAGGTTGTTCTTGCTGGTATTAGTGCTCTTGCAATCATGACAATAGTTTTTGTAAGTATCAGGATCTTTTTCGCTAGCTGGCACAATAAAAGAGCCCGATTGAGCTGAGGTGGAGGCTGTTGGTATAGCAGTGTTAGAGGTGCCAATTGGGGGAAAGGCGGACTGAACCGCCCGTGACGGTGCGGAGGAGGCCGCTGCCTCTGCAGCGGTCTCCAAACCGGTAGACAGAGCCCGTGATCCTGATTGGATCGAGACGAGAGGTAAATCTGTAGCACTGTCGGCTGGGGCGGCGTCCCTTTCAGCGCTCCCTATAGTGCTCGCAACCGAGGCAATAGAGTCAGCACCGACGGCGCCTGGTGGCGTGATGACGTCTGCATCCTGCCGAAAGCGCACAGGAGAGACTGCAGTTCCCCCTCTGGCGACCTCGTGACTCTCCGGTTCAGCTGCGTATAGCTGGTCTGGCTGGTTATGACATGCTCGGCCAGGTCGGCTTGCACAGATCGAGGAGCAGAAACGAACGCCGCCAGTGGCTCTAGCTCTGTAACAGCCGCAACTATTGGAATTACAAGTGCCTACAGTGCAACAGCAGCGGCGACCCAAATTGTCGGTCATCGCAAGGGAGGCGGCAAAATTTAACAGTGGAATTTGCCATCTACTGTAGCCGCCCAGCTCAATAATTATTATTAAAGGCAATCACTGACAACCACGATTTTATTAATGACCGACGGCTTTGTGTGAAACCGCCCGGCTCAGCATGAGGTCAAAGGTATTTACCTAAATGACACACACCCGTTACTCTCTCTGGAGTGGGTCGGGAAATGATATTTGTGTTAATCTCCATACAAACTGCGATTCTATGTGGGGAAATTTAAACACCACTAAAGGTCTATTACATAGCTTTACTTTGTTAAATATAAAGAAGCCCGGAAACTGACGAGACTTCCCCCCCCCCCCCCATCCGAACACATGACACAGCCTACTTATAATATTTACCCCGGCGCACGGGGACCACACCGCTATACCTTATATCAACTCTATAAAATGTAACGCACTGAAACATATGACAGCCTTATTTAGAATGTCAACTCCGTCATAGGAGTATTACCAGACGTACTATAACTGCACGGAGCTGACGCACGCACCGAACCACAAATAAAAAAGAAGTAACACACAGTAAAATACAGGCACGTATGCCTAATAAACACCTCCTCTAAGATGTAGAATGCACAGATATATATACTGATAATAATAATACGTAAACCTCGAAGACACAGGCACGTATGCCTAATATTGATACCGCCGCTTAGTAGTAGATGAATACGTCTATCCTAATAATAAGGTGTGAGCCATAACCACCATAGGAAACATGCACACATGTGCGTAATGAAAAAGGACCCCTACCACAAAGGCAAGAAAAACGCCTTGATGAATTTCAAACTGGCGTTAACCACTTTTAACCACTGAGGATGCACACACGTGCGTAATGAAAAAGGACCCCAACCACAAAACGGGGTCACACTGGATATAATTAACCCTTCCTAATGACACATGGGAAACGGTCCAATCCTATTTCCCTTTTTTTCAAGAAAAACGCCTTGATAAATTACAACTGGCGTTAACCACCTTTTAACCAATGACCGGGTATTTTAAACTTTACCCCCTCGTAGACGTAGACAAAAAAAAAAGAATGAAACACCTCACGCTCACCGGGAGGAGTTCGGAACTCTTGGCTCTGGGTCCTTGAAAACGACGAAGGAAACTCCATTGCACCCGGCGAGGCACGTTTGGAGTCTGCAGAATGCTTTCCGGAGCTCGTCGACACTAAAAACTCTAGAACTGTCTGTAGATTTTGCTAGCTACTTTGACTCAGGTGAGGAACTCGGCTAACTCAAGAACTGACTGTAGAGTTTATGGTCCATATTCCTTCTAATGGACTATTTAGGGTTGCACTTGGAGAATTTCCACTATATTTTGCTAGCCACTGTGGTTAGTGAGGAACTCGGCAGCAGGAGGGCTAGACTCGGCAACGACGGAACTACGGACGCTTTCAACTATAACGTTCACATCGTTCTTGCGGAGATGTGAAAAAAGCCTGGCTACTTGGTGACTCTGTCTTATATTGTCCAATCGTGACGTCATCGCCCACCACTCGCCCGGCAACAGGCCGGTGACCGCTCCTCTAACCAACGTCGCAGTCGCACTAGGTTCATAAGCCCTATAAGTAATAAATAGGCTTAGGGCCAACATTCTACCCTTCAGGTGGTGACAAGGCGTCACGAGCTCTCATTGTACCCTTAACATCTCTGCAGCTCAAACCCGATGACCTGTTGCTAAGGGATCGCTGGCCCAACTGTACGTAACGATTCCGTTTATTGCCAGCCCTACGACCGTGCCTAGGTATCACTCATGACGCAATCGAGAGCGTTTCTATTCATGATATATAGAGACCTAAGGCCTCCAGACTACGGCGCGACGCTTGTGGTCATTCCGTTCTGTTTTTCCTCCCGAAGCGCTGAGTTCGCAGTCTCCCAGGACAGGCGTCTGTCAGCCTGCCGAAGGTATGTCGCTGTCTGTTCAAACAATGGTCACCAGCTCAGCGGTCTCTTCACAATGGCTACCACATCAGCGGTTTCTTCAGAGC
>SDVV010032701.1:0-11390 GCA_016164225.1 Gammarus roeselii
TGGTCGCAGGCCTAGAGGTAGACCAAAGTTTGGATGGATGGATGGTCTGAAGCAGGCGTTGGGAAGAAGAGACATGAATGTGGAGGTGGCGAGAGAGCGTGCAATGAACAGGCGTGAGTGGAGAATGGTTGTGAATGGTTGATTTTGACGCTGCTCTGATGTGCTTTCCCGCCCTTGGCATCCCGCTGTCGGGATGGTCGTGGGTGGGGGGGCCCGGCCATTATGACGCGGTGGGGGTAAACCAGTGAAAACTGTCGGGCCCTGCTGCTGACGACGGTTCCTCGGTGCATTCGGGACCCAGAGTGTAAGTTGATCGGCTACCGGCCGAACCCTTTAGCACAAAAGGGCTAAGTTGTGTGAGTGTGAGGGTGTGAGGTGCGCCTTGCCGTCGGCCACCCCCCTTTCTGGGGGATGCGGAATAGTGTCTGTATCTGTAATTTCATTGTAGTTAAGTAGTAGTTGGGTTGACGGCTATTTGCGTAATTGGTGTGAGCGTTACTGCATAGCTACTAACGCTGATTGATGATTTTCAAATGTTGCTTACCACCTAAAGTATGCTCCTCTGAAAACAAAAGTAATTCGACGAGAGAAAATGATGCAAGAAGTGCTTGTTTGAACCAGAGCACGATTAGCAAGCTATGATGAGGCTTCAACAGACAGACCTTAGGTTTGTGTGATGTGATAAAGTGTTGTTAGCAGTCGCGTAACTATATTGGTTTCATACTGAGGTAGATGAGGCTCCAAGACTCTGTTTCTGTGGTTGCAAATAACACTTTCAACAAGGCCAGCCTTACCCTTTTGGATCCTACAAAAATTCCAACAAGGCTTTTTAAATGAATTAATGCGAATGTCACAGTTTCCTCTACGCAACGCGATTGCAGGACGCAACATTCCACAACCTGACTACTAACAAACTTCACACAGACCATGCACAAAGGTCTAAGTAAAAAAAAACTAGCCCAACACATCTGGTATGTGCTATTGCCATTAGTAAGGTCATCGACACAGTTCCTAGACACGTCCTTATAAACAAAAGACTCGACACACACATCCATCCAAACTTACGAGAAGTGGCTTGTTAATTTCCTCTCAGGCAAACATGCGTACAGTCCACAATAACAAGCCATCTCGAACGCTTCCCCAATGGTGTCCCCCAGGACTCCGTCCTCTCCCCTTCACTCTTCAACGCCTTCATGCACGACCTGCCCGCACCAACACAACCGAACTCCTACATTGGCTTACACGCGAGTGACCTTTCATTCATCACACACCACACTTATACCAGAACTCTGTAGAAGTCAGCTTGCTTCATTAACACCAGACAACAGGGAACAGCTCATCCGCCCTCATGTTACACTCGGCAACAGTCTACAGTAAACTCCAAACGCCACGATCCTACGAGTAACGTATGACACAGGAAAGATACACAGACAACATCAACACTAAACCCAAAAATTATGGACCCAGCCTATTCCTGCCACCACCTACTGAACCCACGTCTATCCAACCCACCAAAATGAACATGACCCCGGCAGCACACTCCGGATTCCTTTACACAAACATCCCCCAACCTCCAGACAAAACATCTATGCATTAACAGCTACACACACGCATTTCATTGCACTTACTCTGGCTGATCATCGAGCCAGTACAGTCCTACAGAGTAACCCACCGAATGAGGACTTGGAGGAGTCAGGCTTGCCCATGGGTAACACTGGTTGCCTGTCGAGGCTGAGATGCGGGTTCCACACGGCCCTCCATACATACCAACATAGAATGTGAACGCCTCTTCCAATCGACGCCCGCGGCGGCGGGGCGTGCCAGATACGGTTAAGCACGCACTGACGTCAATCATGATATCACTTTCGTGCGGGATCTGTGAGAGCGTCCGCGATACTGCATAAATTTCTCAGGAGTGAATCCAACATAGGGGCCTGCACTGGTCGTAAGATTCCAAACATTCACATGTCGGTGGGTATCCAGGCTTGCGGGCTGTGCGCCGGCCGTGTCTTCTCCACCGCAAGAGGTGCTAATGCTAAGCTACAACAATCCTAAAATCAGCATTTGATACCCGTGGACGTTTTTCCCTCCCTCCCAGATCGACGAAGGCTGGTGGCGTGGCTGGTGTAACGGCCAATACGGCCTCTTCCCTGCAAACTACGTCCAGACACACGCCGCTGACCAGTAGCTTGGATCATCAGTTACGTTGGCAAACTCTGACTCCGAGGACGCGTTGTAACGAGTGTCGTCTCAGTGCCAAAGGAGACCAAGTGCTTCGTTCGATGCTTAACATAGGTGCTTCATCTGCTGCGTTTTACCTTCCTTGTCGTGCTGAGAGAGCTGCAGTCGCTGGGTTTCGACAGAACGTCGAGGTTGCAGCTTACCGTGTGTCGTCCGATGTCTCCTCGAGACGCTTTAGTCCGTAGTACACAGCGGTTTTTGGCCTTCGGTAAACAACGGTGTTATTCCGAGGTACAACGTGTTAACCCGTGGCACACAGCAGTTTGGCTTAGAACAAGACACGAACACTGTGAAAAGTGAGGGTTGGATTTATTACTTTTCTGATGATTGTTGGATGTTTGATTTATAACTGATATTATCGGGAAAAATTTGTATTGTTTACCATTTATTTGTTGAATTTGCTTGATTTGTTTAGGATAAGCTCTGCCTGAACCATTCTCCTTGTTGCTTTGCATTGACCAATAGGTCCCATACCGCATGATCACAAACTGATACCATGCGTCCGTTGAACTAGTTCCCTGAAATGTCGACCTCGTTTGATGTCGAGCCAAATATTAACTTTCTATGGCCAAGTCAAAGGCTCAGCGACACAGTGCGGTCTGCATTTTGGGCCTGTTAAAGCACTCATCATCTAAGGCTGACCTCACATCGACAGAGCACCGTCCGTGAATGAAGTCACAGCTGGAGCGCTAAGTGGCCATCGCTGAAGTGATCAGGCTAACATGTTTTATTGGCTCATCTTAATATCACTCGACTTCAATAGAGTCTGTTCAAAGTTTACTATGATATTTATGATTTTTTTTTAAGCTTTTCCCTGCGTTTACCCTTCACAAGTCACCAGACTCGTGTTTTATAGTGCTCTCTTTTCTACTGTCTTACTTACCTAGTTGTACATAGCTTGCCCCCATCTATGGCCACGCTGTTTTGGTCTTCGACTGTCGTTAGGTAGTGCGGCCTTGACCGCTTCTTCCATCATTAAACACCTTGCTTCCAGCAGATCTACACGAAGATAATAAACAGTGTCACGTGACACAACAGTCGCATTGCTCAATGCGTGAACATTTCTTGGGTTCCGCGCATTGCGTAGAAACTCGCAACTCAACACACGTCTTCCATGTACATGTTTCGATGTCCAAGCTCTGATATGGTCTCATCACTTGTGCCACTGAAGGTGGTGACGCGTCTTCCATGTACAGTAGCGAAAGAAAATTCGTTTATGGTTAGTTTATAAAGGAAAAAAACAACTAGAATTTCCCCACGTGGAATTTACCTCTATATGATTTTTTTTCTTCGGTATTATATCTGGACAAACCTTCTTAATGGATAATATCAATCAAATTTCTTTTCCAAAGAGTTCAAATATTGAGCGAAAATTGATAATTGAAGATTTCATTTAATTTTCAATCATGAACGATTTTTTTTTTCGCTACTGTGCGTGTTCGATGTCAAGCCCTGATATGGTGTCATTAGAACACTTGTGCCACTGAAGGTGGTGACAGGTCTTCCATGTACATGTTTTGATGTCCAAGCCCTGATATGGCCTCATGTGAGCACTTGTGTCACTGAAAGTGGTGGGAAGCTAATTGCTGGGTCACGAAATTGGTTGTATCTTCACACCGCACTGTAAGTTGAGGCAATGCTCTCTTTGCACCAATAATTCCTGTATCAGCAGCATAAACTGTTGAGAGACTGCGCGATGATTATGTCATTAGCAGCCTTACGTGCTGAAGCTGTGCTTTAGTTACGGTCCTGATAATTATGTTGTCATCAGCGCCACAGCTGCTCTTGTTGGATCAGCAAACTATTGAAGCAATCAGTCGACATAATCATCACTTACTGCATCACAGTTTTCCTTGCTGTGTTGTTCATTGTACTATTCTTCAATTTTGAATTAAAAATAAAAATTATGTTTGCCAAGGCTATCATATCCGTTACCGCTTTTTAATATTAGGATTAGTCTTGTTTTTTTGCCACTTATGTACCATAAAATGGAAAGACTGCGATATAAGGACTAATTTCCTTCTGGTGCCTTCCTTTGTGTACACCATTTTCACGTACCCTATTCTTGTTCCCGCACTCGCGTGTTGGGGTGGCAATGTATCCAGATCACAGTTTGATTGTACATGCATATATATAGGGAGTAATCGTGAATAATTGGTTTTTGGTTGCTTTCCTCCGCTAACCGCATAGTCTAGTATGTTAGCTTGTAGCAATACTAAGGAACGTCGTGTCAGCTTCTAGCGGCCAACAGTGCCCCAAACTCGCAGATTGTTTGTAGTCTTCCTTAACGCCTCGACACTTCGACTGGTGTGCTCAGTGCTGTATAACGTGATTTATCAAGACACGGACAAATACATTGTGCAATTTAGCTCTTAGAAATATGACAAGGTTTCTGTCAATGTATCTAAATACAGTGTCGTGATGCATACGAGGTATCCCTGTGTGAGTTCCAACGAGGAAGCTTCCTCTTATGGATGAGCATCCGTATCACTGCCTATCGCTAGGCCAACTTTGCCACGGCGCTGCATAAAAGTTGCTGCGCATGTCCATCCAAGGGTGCAGGAAGAGGCTACCACCCATGATCTTGCAAGTCTTTGCTAAACGAACGATAAGTGAAGAGGCAAATGAAGTGGACGCATTTGGGGTTTAGCGACGGTTACTTTCCTCTATTGTGAAATTATATTTTTTTCTTCAATTTGTGGTGCTACATTAGCTAGTTCTGTTACTAATCTAATCTTTGAGGTATTATTGGAATGACGCCAGGCGCCGACAGTAAATGTAGCTGGATAGACTCAAAAATGCAAAACAGCTGCAACTCGACGGAACTATCAACCGGCTTCTGATTTTACTTTGTGAATCCATAAGTCAATCTTGCTACTTTTATAGAACTCATCATCTCATGTCAGATGCCCCCAAGCTGTTCTACGCGACGTCTCCAGTTCAGCGTTTGTGAACAGGTACTAGGCAATCCTCGTATGTTCTCAAACCCGGATTTCGTTTATCTCCTGGTTTTCGCTCTGGTCTCAAATATTGTCAACCAATATGTGACATTGTACCACACCTTTAAGATAATCTGTCTGTTCCATTCTTAATCGTGTCGACAAGAAATGTTCTCGTTGCCTTCACTTGAATTCATACTTTTTCCGAATACCTGATTTGGCAAATAGGTGCAACAAATTTATTTTTGCTTCCAGTATAACTTAGATTTTTTTATCCTGAATTGATTGGCACATCGGTAGATTCGTGATTCATAATTATATTATACTGTAACAGGGTGGCCCCACTTTTAAATTTCTGTTTATAAGATTCATAGTACTTTAAACTATCGACGTCAATTCAACTCTTTCATTGTATTCGATATTCAAAGCCATCGGTGACAAAGGGCAATTATTCTAGCGACCGTTGCCCTCTGTGCTCGCTTGTTTCCTTCCTCTTAGGATCCATACGCTGCGCTACGGGGTGGCAGTTTATTGACGTTACAACCTCCTGCTCTTCGTGCTACAAATGATGTTAAGATATATTATGCAGTTCGCATAGAAACGTCTTTTTATCTGCTTCACTGGCCTAAGACGTGTGAGGGAAGAGAAAAGCACGTCGAATGTTTTCGAAATAAAATGTTTGAACCAGAGTGACTCGGGGGAATAGGACCAGTAATGACGTTATTTGTATTGGAACGAGTATGGTGAAGTGGCTGGAACAGAGGAGATTCCTGTCTTCTGAGGTGGTTTGTACACATGGTCTCCAAACCACCTCAGGTAAGAGGCCAACCCACGAACGTCGTGGGTAGAACAATAAAGCCGGACCCTTCAGTGCTAAGGAGCTAAGTTTGGTACGTGTGTGAATTTATTAGAGAAGTGTGAGGTAGGTCATGATGTCGGCCACTACCTGCTGAGGGATTCTACCTTGCGCCTGTGTCTGTCTATTTGTTGCAGGAGAAGAAGGGTGATGTCCCGCCTCCCTTCGTTAAAAATCGGATACATTTTACCTCTCGACATGGTCCACTACGACTTACGGCAGACTTGCCCAGCTGCTGCACGTCTTTTGTAGTCGAACAGGCGTCGGCGAGTGTCGATAGCCTTCAGACTATCGATAAGTGAAGTTAGTATTCGGAATATTGAAGATTGGTGTCTCGATTATGAAATTAAAGAGGTTTTGGATATCGATCTTTGGAATAACTGTGTATTTTTGCATATGGTCATAGTGTAAAATATCACGCTCTTCCTAATGCCGCGGTCTGATTTAAGTTTGGATTAAACTTAAAAGGTACAAATCATTTCCAATTCAGCACGAAACTCACTCACTCCACAGTTCGAGTTTTAAGCTGCAAGTCTGCTGGACTTTTTAGCCGTGAACAAAATTTACTAAATCGCGTTGCAATCCTCGCCTCTCCTATCAATTGCAATCCTCGCCTCTCCTCCTATCAGTTGCAACCCTCGCCTCTCCTCCTATCAATTAACAGATATGAAGGTATTCTAATGCTAATAACCCGGTCACTTCAATCCCAACCTACCACCTTAGTTTCTTCCCTTTGTGGCATCTTGTGAAACTTTGAATAATCGTTAGTTGTGTGGCACGAGATAGGACATTTACATTTTCGTTTGAGTGACTGCCTGCATAACAGCCCTCACCCAGTCTTTTGTTGGCCGCCGTGTTGCCGAATTCACTGTTGCTTTCATGGCGCCCGTGAGCCAGAGCATTCGTGCTGATCGTCTTCTGCGCAAATGAGTCTTGTTATTTGGTAAGTTAACTTGTTTTCGAATTTTCAAATTGTCGATATGCTGTCCAAGTTAGGTAAACCATCCTTTTCGGTATTATTATTATTATTTAGTTTGCAGCCTCAACCTTGTTTCCTTTTCTGCCACTGTTTGCTGACGTGTGGTCCCTTACACGGTGTCCAATTTTGGAGTGGTTGCACCTACATGGTCAACTATATGATTGACCTTATCATACGTGATGTGACGAAGGTAGTCTCTATTAGCCAGTAGGATTATTTCGCACGCATTCGATATGCTCTCAATTCTCTGGTCGTCTCTCGCGTTAATGTGAGTGACTTCTGTTGTACGCATTCATCTGTCACTTCATTTCCCGTTATTTCACTTCTTTGACTGATTCAGTGCTCCTGGTTCACAGCTTAATGTATCAATTATGAAGTTCCGTTTTCCCTTCACATCTTGAGTTGAGTAATCCAATGATGTTGTGTGTGACGTTTTCTAAACCCTTGCTCTGCGATGGGTACTCGTTACATTGATCCTTGTATCTTGATAGGTTACAGTTCAAGTAGATTTTTTTTACGGTCCCGCCTTTTGCTCTGCACTGGCTTCGTTCAAACACTCAACATTCGTACAAATCTGGTTGTGTTTGATTGTGCTGATGAGCAAATATAGAGTAGAACCCAGTAGCTGCCATCGTAGCTGTCTCCGGAAGCTGTTATCAAACCCTTTGATGCCAAACATGAAATAGTAATTGTTTCTCTCGCGTCGTGGTCAGTCATGGCTGTGCGTCGGTTTGGGGAAGACGTATTCCGGAAGTCTTTTTTTGGCTCATAAAATGTTTTTATTCTATAGTTTTAATTGTCACTTGATTCTGTCTCGAGTTGATGATTCGTTCCACAGAAGGTGCCACGTCCTCTGATGAGAGGACACTCGTATTATACACCGCTCAAGAACGGTGTATAATACGAGTGTTTACTCAAGTCAAAACATCTCATGCCTCAATATCTAAAAAGAAAATCAATACTATTATAAACGTTAATTAGTATGTATCATAAAAGATCAGTCTCTATAATATCTATCGCAGTTTTTATTTATATATATATCCACTTCTGATCGTTGTCTCTTTGGATACAATATTTTATGATGTATTCCGTTTTTCAATGACTCTTGGATTGTGATGTTCATTATTTTCTTTCCATCAGACCTTCATGGCACTTTTGCTTGATCAACGAGCGCCGTAATATTCACGACGGTTGAATTTCCAGATGTAAATACGTGTAATTTTAACGTCATTGCGGTGCGACTGCGATGATTTCCTCTCGTAGTGCGCATGTCTGTAGAGAGTGTGTGTTTAGTGTTGACGGAATGCTCCAAACGTTATGTAGGATAAATGAATTATTTTTCCATACGAGTGTGTTGTTGTTACCCAGGGTTATCTCATGTCCCTGTTTTCTATGTCGTTGTTGTCAGTGGACTTGTCCATTTCTGTCAGCATATAAAAGCTCTAGCATATTCTTGCTGGCGAGGCTGATTAGTAATAATTGACCGTGGAGTGGCGAAGCTGATCAATAATAATTGACCGTGGAGTGGCGAAGGTGATCAATAATAATTAACCGTGGAGTGACGGAGCTGATCAATAATTAATTGTACGTGGAGTGGCAGAGGTGATTAATGGCGAAGCTGATCAATAATAATTGACCGTGGATTGGCGAAGCTGATCAAAAATAATTGACCGTGGAGTGGCGAAGCTGATTAATAATAATTGACAGTGAAGTGGCTGCCGCGTGAATAATAATATTGAACCGTGACGTATCATATAGCCTGGGAGGCATAACATTAATAAGCATTAACTTATCTTCGCTTGTAGGACCAGAACTATATGTTTTTTCCTGTTCCCCTCCGTCATAAGTTTTTATTGTCTGTAAAGTAAATTACCTATTGTGATTCACTTCTTGAATCTTAAAAGTGAAGTCAAGAATAGTTCATTGTTATAAAGACCCTTATATACTGATTTTAGCAGTACCACTTACCATATGTAGCAAACCTCTGCTCATCAATAATGAGCAGATTAATCCTATTGACCACAAATCTGCGGCAGACCTCTGTTGTCTACTAATGAGCAGATGACTCCTATTGACCACAAATGTGCGGCAAACCTCTGTTGTCCACTAATGAGCAGATGACTCCTATTGACAACAAATGTGTGGCAAACCTGTGTTGTCCACAAATGAGCATAAGACTCCCATTCAGAATTTATGTGCAGCAGGTCTCTGTTGATCACTAATGTACAGCAGGCCTCTGTTGATCACTAATGTACAGCAGGCCTCTGTTGATCACTAATGTACAGCAGGCCTCTGTTGATCACTAATGTACAGCAGGCCTCTGTTGATCACTAATGTACAGCAGGCCTCTGTTGATCACTAATGTGTAACAAGCCTCTGTTGACCACTAACGTGTAACAATCCTCTGCTGACCACTAATCTGTAGCAGGCTTCTGTTGACCACTAATGTGTAGCAGGCCTCTGTTGATCACTAATGTGTAGCAGACCTCTGTTGACTCCCCACTAATGTGTAGCAGGCGTCTTATGGCAATTTACTGTGTAACAAAATTTTGTTGCCCTCTAATATGAAGCAGGCTTCTGTCGACCACTGATGTGTAGCAGGCCTCTGCTGACAACAGATGGACAGCAGAACTCTGTTGCCTACTGATGTGTAGCACGCCTCTGTTGCAACAAATTTGTACCAAATCTCGTTGACCACAAAAGTGTACTGAACCTCTCTGACCACTAATTACTATAGTGTAACTGACCTCTTAAACCACTCTACTGTAACAGACTTCTTTTACCACTAAACCGTAATTGACCTCTCTGGCCTCTACAGTTGCACGAATAATTTATGTCAATGATTGAGTTATTCCTCTCTGATTTGCAGTCACATATATTATATTGTGGTTCTATCATCTTAAATATGTTTGGCTTACTTCTAGCTTCCCGTTGCTTCCGTCATATTTTGCATATTCCTAGTGATAAGTTACACTACCAAAAAAATAATAAGTTGAAGTTATTTATATTACTGTATTGTTAGTCAGTTATGTGATTCCATATTTATTAAGGATTCTAGGAATTATTGCGGTATCCCAAGTGGAATTGAGTTGCACGTGACCATGTAAAGTCTTCACTATTGGCTCGCTCCTTTCATAATTCCACCATGTGACGAGTCACTGGCTGACGAAGCGTTGCTGCGGCTCACCTAGTTACGAGCATTCGAGTGGGAGCAGGTTTATTCCACGTGATAGGGATTTTCGACAACTTGGGTCATTGAAATTTCTTGCTCTATGGACAAATCCAATTCTACTTTGATATACAGTTTGTTATTTTACTATAAATTACTGACTTCTCTGTTGTTACACATGAGGCGGACACGACCCGACTAGATCGAACTCCCCGTGGAAGCCTCTAGGGCTGGCTACAGAATTAATTCATAAAACGAACAACGCAAGTTCGGCTCAGTTCGCCTCTCCATTGACATGGGTTTACGCCAGGCGACCTCACGACTGCTGCACCAATCAAAGTTGCATATTATTTTATAAGTCATGATTTTTATTGCCGTTTCAATTTCCTCACATGATTCAACGTTCAGGTAGAGCAATGTGGCATTCCCCGGCTAATTAATAACCATTATTTTCAGGATATACGCACCAGCAAAGATTGGCCCTTCACTTGTGCATATCGGTTAGTCTCAAATTTGTTTGTCCAACGTTCATGTCAGCTGAGTAAGGCTAGACAAGAGGCTACCTAAGTTGTACCACTCAAAAAATAAACGGCGAAAATTAGGGGTCCAATCATAGAAAACCACAAATCCCATCAAAGCGGGTCAAACAACACCTCCAAGGTCCACAATATCAATATTCCAATCGCAAAGAACGCCAACTTTTCCCATATAGATTAACCCTCCTTGGCCGGTTTGAGGTGGATTAACACTTTATTTTAGTAATGCTTCTTTCTTACAGATACAGATACAGACACTAGGCCGCATCCCCCAGAAAGGGGGGTGGCCGACGGCAAGGCGCACCTCACACCCTCACACGCTCACACTCACACAACTTAGCCCTTTTGTGCTAAAGGGTCCGGCCGGTAGCCCCTCAACTTACACTCTGGGTCCCGAATGTACCGAGGAACCGTCGTCAGCAGCAGGGCCCGACAGCTTTCACTGGTTTACCCCCGCCGCGTCATAATGGCCGGGCCCCCCCCCACCCACGACCATCCCGACAGCGGGATGACAAGGGCGGGAAAGCCCATTAGAGCAGCGTCAAAATCAACCATTCACAACCATTCTCCACTCACGCCTGTTCATTGCACGCTCTCTTGCCACCTCCACATTCATGTCTCTTCTTCCCAACGCCTGCTTCAGACCATCCATCCATCCAAACTTCGGTCT
>SDVV010032702.1:0-11390 GCA_016164225.1 Gammarus roeselii
GAATTCCCAGCTGCCTCGTTTCGTTTGAAACAAGCCAGCGAGAAGTCTATCTAGCTATCACTGAGCTCCATGCAGCGAGTACTTCACCCTACCTTGATGACAGCCAGCTGACTACAGGCACAACAAATGCCCTCTGCCGTGTTCGTATGTCCAGCTAGGATAGCAAAATGGCTCCATACCGCTAGCACACAGCTCCAACTACTTAGTTACATGTTTTAAGCTTTTCATTCTACCTATTTTATATTTACTATGTATAAATTTATTGTTTCAAAGAAGAACATACCATCTGTGTATGAATAAACTTTTTATTTATTATTTTATTTATTTATTTTATTTATCTTATCCAGAAACTCCACGTCTCTCCACAGCGGCGCGCCAACCGGAACAGAGAGCAGAAAGAGAGGACTGTGCGTGTTTAACGAAATGGGCAAAAGTCGCAGAAGGGAAGCCCCAACATCATAAATATCAACGAAAAAGAAAATATGAATATTGGAACATCATGGTATACAACATCTGTGTGTTTGATGTTCCACACGTTTTTCGATATGACAGCTCAGCCTGAGCTACAACGTTTGTGGTAATAATTTTTTAGATGTAATGAAATATTTTTGACATTCAAAATACCCTATCGAGAAAATAAACCATAAGAAATGATGATATCATTGATTGACGCAGATATGTTTTTTTTAAATTGGTCGTTAAATGTTGTAAAAGTCATGACAGATCACAAATCATTCCCACGAGTTTTATAAGCACACTATATGAGTGTCTCAAAATTGGATATAAACACAAAAGAATGCAACTAAAATTACTCCCATCAACCCTGCCCAATTGGCCATCCGTCAAATAAATTTCCATTGGTTCGATCCCAATCAAAATCATCAGAATATTTTCGAAGTAAACCCAGATTTTTTTTCAACAAAGAATACGACACCAACAGGGATTACCGCGTGTGTCGATCGGCAATATCAGAAAAAAAATTATAGAATGTTGCTAAAACTTTACTCGTTACCTCCAGAAACTTTATCGTAATAAGAAATGAAAGTCCTGAAACCCGGCTACCTTGTTCTTCAACTGGAAGCGGCCAAAGTTGTAGGTGGAACAAAAGTGATCCTGCACTACGATCACAAGCTATTCTTAGCCGCGGGGATAGGTCGTTAATCCGTCAGTGAGGGAGTGCTAACAAAAGTGATACTGCACTACGATCACACTCTATTCTTAGCCGCGGGTATAGTTCGTTAATCGGTTAGTGTGGGAGTGCTATCATAGATGATACTACACAACGATCAAACGCTATTCATAGCCGTGGGGATAGGTCGTTAATCGGTCAGTGTGGGAGTGCTATTAAAGGTGATACTATACAACTATCAAACGCTATCCATAGCCGTGGGGATAGGTCGTTAATCGGTCAGTGTGGGAGTCGTTCAGTGAAAGATTTAATGTTGCCAAGTGAATTAATCACCCAAAATTATGATAAAATATCGACGCGAGAACGTGAGAGTGATGAAGCAGAACATACGAAAACATTCCATGTTTTCCTTCTATATCATGAAGGAAAACATGGGATTCAGTGTTGCGACCAGGGCCAAATTCTTTCCATTCTAATTCTACTCACTATGTGGAGGACCAGCGTTCCGAAACGTAAATGATAATTAAAATTAATCCAAGGTAATCATGACATGTTTTCTACGTGAATTACTTCAACGTTTTCTAGAATAAAAAAAAAATTGCCGAGTAGTTGAACTAATAAAAAATAAACAAACGTTAGATGTTATTATTTATCTAGAACATGAAATACAAATGTAACAACTCAACAAGTTTCCTGAACCTAAATGCGCGTTGACGAGAATGATGTTAAATATTCCTGAAACAGTTTTCAGCCCATTCAACCCAGATTTTTCTCAAATATCTTGGCCGCCAATAGATCTTTGGCAGCAATTCCACTCTGTGTCCGTAGTACAACAATCTGACTCATCGCTCTGTGTCCGTAGTACAACAATCTGACTCATCGCTCTGTGTCCGTAGTACAACAATCTGACTCATCGCTCTGTGTTTCATATTCCCAATCCGTACATCCTCAGCAATGCGGGAGGAAGTCGGAGAGCTCCTATCCTCACTGTAACTAGATTGGAACATATTATCCCAAATGTAACTAGTTGAGAGAACATACTCTCCTTAAGGTAACTAGTTGAGAGAAGATACTCTACTTATTGTAACTAGTTGAGAGAACATACTCTCCTTGAGGTAACTAGTTGACCATCGTTTGCTAGTTCTCCATGAGCTGGATAATCCATCACAATTATTGTATGGTTAAGTTAACTCGTGTACACGCCTCACAACCTCAATTCTCTAATCGTTCCGAAGTAATTATTCAGGAATGTGTGTTATTAGGAAGGTAGTGTGTTAGTAACAAAATGTGCCCTGCATCGCTTAGCAATTGAAGAAATCGCTTTCGTTAATGTCAGGTCGCACGAAAAAAGCGATGGAAACCGCTTGGACGTGTTCCTATTACGCAGATCCCGTGTATTTCATGTCACCTGATCCCATGAAGTATCATCTCGTACCATCATTCATGAGTCGCACACTTAGTTTCCAGTAATAATATCCATATTAGTAATATTTTGATGACAGGGGCAATGAACCCTCGCGGTCCTCCTATCGAATCGATGATCGATATCCCCAATAGCTGGTATTGACTCGCGAATGCCGGATAGGAGGGTCTTGAAATAATAAAATAAGTTTATGGAAAAAATTATTGTTTCAGTTCGGTATGGAAATAACATAGTGATAAAATTTTTGGAATCGACTAAATAGATGAGGTTTTGATGTTCTGGGCTATTTTATTACTGCCTTGTCCATTTTGCATCGCCTAAAGTTGTTTTACTGGCCTGTATTAGAACATTACATGTTCAATATGGAAACTTCGAGTTGGATATGATAAAGAGCGTACGTAGCATCAGTCTCAAGTAGCTTAGCACATCATCTGTGACTACAGGAGCATAAGCCAGCGGTTGCATTGCTTACTGTTACATATTTTTAATGGAAGATCCTTAGTAGACTACATCAGTAGTATACGACCATCCGAACGCTTAGTCCAGTCAAAGCAGTAGCCGTCACATTTACTTCAGCTCAGGAGAAGAACAAAATAATCGTGATGCTTTTGTTGAAAGAACGATTGAAGTTGCTTGACTCTCAAGACATGGAAAACTCAGAGTGGTAAAGCATTTGGAGACTTAGCTGATTTGATTAGATCGGGGTATAAGCTATTGTGGATTCACTATTGCCGAATCACTTGTAACTAAACTGTTATGTTCGATACCCACCAGCAGCCGTATTTCGTTTGGTCAAATGCTCGTTCAGTCTAACAAAATCGTAAAATATTACAATGATTTCTTACAAACACTAAATAAGTTGAATGATAAAGTTGACATTAGGAAATAATTCAATCAATTTTTTTAAATTAATCTTAGTTCTGACATGAAAAATAATCTATGAATACGTTCATCTTGCTTCGAATGATGTGGAAAAACGTACCTTGAAATTTATTTAGTCGTGTTGCAAATATTTAAATGGATAACAATTGCATAAAAAAGCATAACTCATGGACATCACGATACAAAGTTCATAAAAAACAACATTTTCTATTCAAGGAATTTGATACTGTTAACATAAATTGAAATTAGGGATAGATTTTTAGTTTATTTAATCTATGAATATGTCATTCTTCGATATCTACTGAATTTATGTACATACTCTTTTAATTTTGATAAGCCACGCTAACCATTATTTTTTTAGCGTCTATAAGCATCGATCTTGGACAAAAGAAGAACACTATGTGTTTGCGCACTCGTACTCGATGCTTGGAAAGTGGCTCTGTGGAGTATTATTTTGTTTGCTTTCGTATCGAACGAGCACTTTTTTTTCAGAAGTAATCGCATGCAAGAGAACTGTGTCAAAATTTACCTAATTAATAGTTTGTGAGTTGTTCTGCTATAAAATATGCATACGGTTGTTTTATATCTCGATTCGTATGCTGCTAAACATGGATGATAATTTGTGAGATCTATAAAGCCACCTCAAGAAAAGAATATATCAGTTATTTTTTTATCAAAAGTAGTACGCAAAAGTATCTGATCGAAACATTATTTTATACTTTTTCTTGACTTTTTGTTAATATAGGAAAATAGTGCCCTGTTGCCATCATATTTATCATGTAAAATATCTTAGCAGTCGCATGTTTTCAATGTGATGTTTTTACAGCTGTAATGCATTTCGCAGAGTTAACTACTTTCTAAAGTTCCTAAGTCGAAGTTAATGAACAGTATGCATGTTCGAGCTCGGAAATTAGTTACGAAATGATTGATTTGTCCCTCGCAGAAAATGTACACATACGGATATTCGTAGGTTAGTTTCCATTTACTTTGACTCTGACTACGTTGACTCGGAGGCAAAAAATGTATTTATTTTTGGCTCTCTATCCAATATATAACCCCCTTTAAAATATAAATGGGACACTCTCGAAAGTGACTCCAACTTTCTGCGCCATCAAAATTCATGGAGCTGGTTGCGTCAAAAGATAAAAAACAGAACGACAGATTCTTGGAAGCAAAAGAATGGAAAGGCAAGGCAGCGAGATTTCCCGGTCGATGGCGAGGAGAGTGAGATCATTACTTCGTTGGAGAAGTTTGATCTTAGTACTCAATTTCAAATGATTTTGTATCAACAGTCAGGAGGACGCATTTTCTTCTGCGTAGGGAATGGGATCTTTTTAATTTCCAGTATAACGTAGTGGTACCAACTCAACCTTGCCAGTGTATTTCTAACTTGCATGCATCGAAACCTCAAGAGCGGCCTTAAGGCATGCAAAAAATTCTACACATAGTTTATAACAGGGGATAATGATATGTAATCAATCAATTTGTGTTGAACTCTCTTTTTTAAAGTTCAGGGCTGAACTTCATGGAAACATTTGGAGCTGCAATAGCTTACGTGCAAACTTTTGTTTTTTTGCTATCAGTAAAGAAATGGTCAGTTAGTAAAAATCGCTTGCTTAGGATGGGTTAGGAAAAATCTTCGATATGAGGTTCTCTTCTGACTCGTTTGGGAAGGTATCCCAACGTCTTTATCATGGGGAACAAAAGACTCAGTGTGGGAGGGCGCGCTTTTAGAAGGCGCGGCCGATCTTTTTTCTATGACCGCACCACGTCATTCATCTTTATAGGCCGAGCCTGGAACTGAAAGGCTAGATTGGTTGACCTAAAGAAAGTAATTAATTAAACGTCAAGTCATCGCAGGCGCTTCACCAAAAGACGGTGTAAAAATGTAGGAGATCTCCACGAAACGCTCAGATAAATGATCAAACTTATTACAATCGAGAAAAAGTAATTATTTTATGATGAAATTGGAATCTCTGCCTATTTCGTATGCAGCAATTGGTTCTCTTTCTACTGAATTAGTGTGATTTGATACCAGTTTTTTTATTTTCTACATCAAGAACACTGTCGGTTGTTTTAGTCAGCCGCAGTCTAAGTCAACAGTATATCTCCCCTCGTAAAACTCAGGAAACCCTATTGCGGTAGTGATGGAAACATGTGACTCCAGGTCACGGGCGCACTTTAGGTTGGAATTCGCCCTCTTTCTTATCCAGTTTCATGTGCATCTTATTAGGTTGTTCATTCACATTCTAGTTTCCCATCTAGATAAGGTTGCTATCCAGACCTAAATAAAACTCACAGAAAATCAGGCCTGTATAATCTATTTTGATTATACGAGTCGATGCCTGGTGAACATATGTATTGCTCGTAGGGTGCACAACTGCTACCTTGGCATCAACATTGTAAAATGTGTATGGTTTCGATTCCCGTTATAATAACGTTGAGATTGCATACAGTTGTGTGTATTGTAAAATTGTACCCGTGTTCAGGGAAATTTTACATATCCATCGCATGTCAGTGATTGTCTGTTGAGGACATTTCTTAGAGACAACATGTTAACAGTCTGTGTTTTAGTTTGACCTCATACAGTTTTATTCATCGCGTGACCTGACTTCTGCGTAGTCTTTGTCGGGAGAAAATCGTTGGATGATTTGGGAAGGCTGAGTGACCGCCGCTGAGACACCCGTAAACGTGGGGTGAACGCAATGTAGTTGGTTAAAATGATAGCGATGACTTTTATCATTCGATGAGTGTAGTATGTTTATCCGTTCGACTGAAATGTTGCGTGATACATGATCAAGGTGATTGTAATTGAAACGAGGTTCTCTTATAATAATGTAGATTGTGAATCGTATGCCAGTAGACTAGGGCATACTAAACAAAGAAAGGATCAGGTAGTGTTTATTAAATCATTTTTTCGGAACGGAAGACCCTCAGGCCAATGAAATAGTCCACTCTTCTGCAAATAAACCTCCATAAGTCGAAGTATCTCCGATAAAGGGATAAGAAGGGGTCAGCGTTCCCACACTGACTTATCGAGATTACCTTCTTCTATTACTATCAACATTTGGAAGTTTCGTTATGCGGGAGGCGACGTTTAATCAACATTTAAAGTTTATCGGAACTTTTTCGTAACATCCCCCCAAGTTTGTATGCTCTTTCCAGCTGAAGTTTTCCAATCCGCTCGCAGAATCCGACTAGGAGGATTTTATGACGAGCATAACCTTTAAATGTGTTGAACGACAAAATATAATACGATTAATCCCACTTATGTTGGATGCGATTTTTCCATTATATTATTTATTTCTGAGTCCTTTATACACATAGAAATGTACTATGGGAATGAAGTATTCATGAATAAATATCTTTACTTTTCAACTGTCCAGCTCGCGAACATCAATTATTCCAAACTTGTTTGTTAATGTTATCCAAAAGGCTAAGACCATTCTAATGTCCAGAGTGTTTCATATTCCCCGCTTCTCGAAGGTTTAACAACACCTTTCTCTACTCAAGAGTTCCCATTGTGTTGGACGGCCCAAAAATAGCTTGGTATCCAGTGTACTACTGCATAGTGCTAACAAAGTAGTCAGTGCTCTTGTTTACTGCAGATGGTGCACGCTCACTTCTACAAAGGGACACGGAGGCACTAACGGAAGTGTATTAAGAAAGTGGTTGATGTATTTCCAAATGTGTGTTACAACACATCTCCTGACCTCGTGGTCGAGAAGAGAAGAGCCAGAAAAGTAAACACGGACGAAGACAAACATACAAAAATCAGTTTTTGTTATGCGTATATCCTGGATTGGCCTTGTTAGCCAGAAAGTATTCTAGAACCAACCGTCAGGCTCCGATCTCCTACAGGGTTGCAGTGGGCACTGAGGCCTTTTCCCATAGCATCAAGATGTTGATAGTCAACTTGACAAAAACTACATACGTTTGTGCCGGATTCAGAATCGCTGTGGAAGAAATCCAGATGATTGAGTCGCGTTTGGTGACAACATTTAAGGGAGGCTTCATCAGAACGCATGGCTTCTCCACGACCTGGTACCCTTTGCACTCAACAATTGCATGCTAATTCCTAGTTTATTTTACATATGTTAGAATAACAGATGGATTCTGGATTAGCACGAACATTGATAGCCATTTGAATGAAGGATTGAAACTTGAAATGATGATTACTTTAAAAAAATATATCTCAATCAGCCTTACCCTTGCTTATAAAAGTAATCATTTAAACCATATTATACATTAAACTGTATTTTTAATAACATCGCTTCCGTTTGACTCTGAAGATTCTGGTGAAATGAGAGACAAGCTCCCGGGGTTTGACAGTTTATTGGAGCAGAATAACGTGCTACGTTGCAAAGGCATGATTCATTGTGGTACCCAATGATGTATATGCCATGTCATATTCAATAATTCATGAATTACTAGGTAAGATAACGTTTGATCTCCCGTAAACGTGAATAATATTATAATAGACATTCCATAAATCAAAAATATCACAATGAATAGAATCTCCTCAGGGGTTCTAAGAATTGCATTTAGTTCCACATTAGCTGATATCGAATCATTTTCATCCGATGCCCAACTAATACCAAATAATGAGGTCAAACTTCTTCCTTTTTTATTTATTTTATAATAGTAAACAACACGATTGATTAGCTTATCGTGTTTCACTGATTCTGTTTTATTTTTCATATGTAACATTGTGCTTCGTTATAACTTTTATACTAGTAACTGATTCTTTTCATGCCATAAGTATAGGCAATGCCTACACTCATGGGACAATAATGACATCATTGTCAATAGAAAGTGCCATGTCCTCAGTACTATTTGACTCTTTCCGGGCCAGACTCAGCGGGGGCCGGCAGTTGCATCAGGTCCCTCGGCCGACAGTAGCTCCCTCGGCCGACAGTAGCTCCCTCGGCCGACAGTAGCTTTTGTATCCATTCAGGTGGCATTACAGAACAGGTCAATTTTCGCTGAACTCTGGTGCATAACAAGGACAATCTTTGATTTTGATCTAGGTTTTCATTGCGATTTCTCATGAGAAACAAATAGGCCTCCAGTATTCCTTGCTACGGATATCCCTTGAGGTTTGGTGTGCATCTCTGTGGTGAGACAGTTGATGTTGACCTTTATGCCGAGCACTTGTTCAGCATAACAACGCGATCAAACACTACATTGAATCAATGCAACTCAATGATCTTATCTTTGTGTCTTTAGATCATTTGAAGGAATGTGCATATCCCGCCATCACAAACCTGTTATTAACCAGACCTTTCACTACACTGCTCGAGCAGCTGGAGCGCAGAACGAGACTACAACAAGTTGTTAAATATCGAATAAATGAATACACTCTAAGAATATATCGATCACCGCAGATCTCGTTTTCCGTAGTACAAAAAGAAACGATGACTCGAGTAAAGCCATTAGAGTTTGAGTACAGCCAGTTCAAAATAATCTAAAAACAACACGACAATAAAATCTCCAGATCTTGCCATTTGGATTGAAATTGAATCACAAACTGTGCAATGCAGAATTGTGGTTGAAAATTACGTATATATTTTCGGAATTGTTGTTTTTGTATTAACTAATGCTGTTTTAGCCGATTTTTGAATAGTTTCAAATGAAGGGTCCTGATATTAGGGAGCCATGCCACACCACGAGGGCTCCTGATATCAGGAAACCATACGACTCCACGAGGAGTCCTGATATCAGCGATTCATGCTATTCCACGAGGAATCCTGATATCAGGGAGTCATGCTACTACGCGAGGGGTCCTGATATCAGGGTGCCAAGCTACACCACGAGGAGTTCTGATATCAGGAAGTCATGCTACTCCACGAGGAATCCTGATAACAGGGAGCCAAGCTACACCACGAGGGGTCTTGATATCAGGGAGGCATGCTACACCACGAGGGGTCCTGATAACAGGGAAGCATGCAACTCCATGTGGGGTCCTGATATCAGGGAGCCATGCTACTCCACAAGGGGTCCTGATTTCAAGGAGCCATGCTACTCCACGAGGGGTCCTGATAACATTGGGGCAAGCTACAACACGAGGCTATTCATATCAGGGAGGCATGCTACTCCACGATCACATGTGTTATTGTTTTGACAAGGAATTATTTCTCAGTCAATCCACTTTTCATTCAAGGAAACAAGCAGTCTTTTAATACAGTATCATCAAACAAAAAAATACGAACGGCAATATTGGTATTAACTAATAAACGTTGATAGTGTTACTAATGATGTATCAGATCACATACATTTTCCATCAACAGATGCACTTCTGGTCGTAAATAGTAGATTGAAATGGAGTTTCTTAGGTCATTGACCATTTTTTATTTAATAAGAAATATAGAATCATTTTGTATGTAAATATGAGGTGTATAAATGAAAAAATATGTGACACAAAATATTGGCCAAATCCACACTGGTTTTATATTTATAAACAATATGTTTACATTAAATTGAAATAATTGTTTGAAATTCGCAGAGCACAATTATTTTTGTCTAAAACAGTTCTTATTGAAAGAATACGCAACTCAATTCAACATCGACAGTCATCATTTACTAAACAATGAGTTATTGAGTCTGTGTCAGCACATTAATTCTTGCAGTGACTAATTACCAAACTAGGAGCAGATGTTTCCATATCGGCACAATCGTCAACTGTCGCAGGCTGCTGGCCTCCCCATTCTTGCGTTACTCTCGGCCCCAGCTCACCGCGACAATGGGCTGCCTCAGCTCATCCTCCTATGATTAGTGGCAATCACGCGACCTACGTTACACAGCGCTTACACTGTGGTGTTGACGCTGGGTTTGGCGACACAACGCTTACACTCTGGTGTTGGCGCTGTGTTTGGCGACACAACGCTTACACTGTGGTGTTGGCACTGCGTTTGGCGACACAACGCTTACACTCTGGTGTTGGCGCTTATACTGTGGTGTTGGCGCTGTGTTTGGCAACACAACGCTTACACTGTGGTGTTGGCGCTGTGTTTGGTGACACAACGCTTACACTCTGGTGTTGGTGCTGTGTTTGGCGACACAACGCTTACACTCTGGTGTTGGTGCTGTGTTTGGCGACACAACGCTTTCACTCTGGTGTTGGCGCTGTGTTTGGCGACACAACGCTTACACTCTGGTGTTGGCGCTGTGTTTGGCGACACAACGCTTACACTGTGGTGTTGGCGCTGTGTATAGCGACACAACGCTTACACTCTGGTGTTGACGCTGTGTTTGGCGACACAACGCTTACACTGTGGTGTTGGCGCTGTGTTTGGCGACCAAACGCTTACACTCTGGTGTTGGCACTGTGTTTGGCGACACAACGCTTACACTCTGGTGTTGGCACTGTGTTTGGCGACACAACGCTCACACTTTGGTGTTGGCGCTGTGTTTGGCGACACAACGCTTACACTGTAGTGATGGCGCTGTGTTTGGCGAGACAACGCTTACACTGTAGTGATGGCGCTGTGTTTGGCGACGCAACTCTTTCACTGTGGTGTTGGCGCTGTGTTTGGTGACACAACGCTTACACTCTGGTGTTGGCGCTGTGTTTGGCGACACAACGCTTACACTGTAGTGATGGCGCTGTGTTTGGCGACACAACGCTTACACTGTAGTTAGGGTGCTGTGTTTGGCGACACAACGCTTACACTGTAGTCATGGCGCTGTGTTTGGCGACACAACGCTTACACTCTGGTGTTGGCGCTGTGTTTGGCTACACAACGCTTACACTCTGGTGTTGGCGCTGTGTTTGGCGACACAACGCTTACACTGTGGTGTTGGCGCTGTTGTTGACGACATAACGCTCACACTGTGGTGTTGGCGCTGTGTTTGGCGACACAACGCTTACACTCTGGTGTTGGCGCTGTGTTTGGCGACACAACGCTTACACTCTGGTGTTGGCGCTGTGTTTGGCGACACAACGCTTACACTGTG